>MU226698.1:170720-201942 GCA_018584345.1 Thuja plicata
GCATTTGAGGATAGAAGAGGAGCATCTTATCTTCTCCCTAATCACAATTTCAATATACAATCAACACAATTCAATTAAATGTAAAGTAGGGTTAAGGAAATCAACACTCTTTAATCAAATCAAACAATAATTAACAAACAATCTCCTTACCCCTTTTCACAACCTTTACAATGACCTTGAGAGACTATCTAAAGGAAGTATTAATTCTGAGGATGTTGATGTTTCTATTGTTGATCTATTGAAAAAGAACAATGAATTACTTGAAGAATTCAGTTAGATAAAGAAAGAATATGAAATTCAAGCCATAAGAATGATATAAATATTAGAAAGAAAAAGATATGCCGAGAGTTCTAAAGAAATTCTCGAAATAGAGAAGAGAGATGCTAAAGCAACAATTACTCGAAAAAACATACTACTAGAAATATAGCAAACATAGATTCATGCATAGAGATAAATGATAGAAAGTATTGGTGATAGGAAGTTAGAACTACAAACAAAAAATCAAATACCGAAGAAAGAGAATGGTGACATGAAGAACAACCCAAAATTTGAAAAGGAAATCAATGCAAGACCTACAAAATTCAAAGAAAGCATGCGAAAGATTGATGAACAATTGACAATACTGAGAAAACAAGGTGAAAATAATGGATTAGGATATATCAGCAACAACACTATGGAAATCAGAGAATCATCAAAATCTAGATTCACAAGTGATATACAAGGTAAGAAAACCTATAAACCTAACTCCTACAATTTTGGAAACTGTGGTCACATAAAAAAAAATTTCGAAGTAAACAAATAAATTCTACTAGAACACATGTTTTAATAGTTATTGTTACAACTGCAACAAGTTTGGTCATAGAGAATATGAATGTAAATATGAAGCCATCACTAGATCATCTGAAATAAAATTCTAAGGATCTTTCTATAAATCTAAACACTATGGATATAAAGCTAAAGAATGCGGAACTAGAACACCAACAATGAGGAAACTGGTGTACTATTGGAGAATAGAAGAAAAGAATGTAATTTTACATGTTTTAAATATGGAAAATGAGGACATACAACATGAGAATGGAAAAAAGGAAACAATGAAGTAAGAACTAAACCATGGAAACCATTTGCACTTCCATGTTACATTTTCCCAAAGTTTGGTCATGCTGCCTACAATTGCAGATATATATTTGCTACTGGCAATGAAAGAGATAACAAAGGTAAAAGAACTATAAATAAAGAACAAGTCATTGAAAAAATGAAGAAGATATGGGTAAAAAAGAAATTTGAGGAAACATAAATGGAAGCACATGTGTCGAATAAGGTAGGGAATTAAACCAAAAACTAAGAAAGTAAGTAATTTCTTAGGTAACTGAAAAATTTATTAGAATTATCATTCAGTCCCTTAGAATGTGATTATTATCGATGAAAAAATGTTACTATCAGTACAGAGGACTACCATCGTCATGAAATAAAAATTTTAGTACAAATTGAATGTTGAAAACCTTGCCTATATATAACAAAATCTATCTTATGAAAGTTATATTCTAAAAAATAAATGTGAAAATAAGCTTGAGAGAATATTTCATCTTACAGAAAGGATCTATTAGTGAGTTGACTGAGAAGTAAACCCTAGATGATCTAAATATCTTGAGAAAGTGTATAACTGTTAATATGGATGAAAAGTTGTATTAGTCAATGAATCACAAGCGAAGGAACCAAAATATCAACTAAAATCAATGAAAGAAACTAAAATGAATGAATTTGGAGCAATATCTTGGTTACCAAGTAGAGTTATATTGACATAAGACATCATAAATTTTTTTCAATGCAAGAAAAGTGATATCAGAGATGAAGAGATTAGTACAACCAACAAGGAACTATATAAAGAGATTGAAATACTGAATGACGAATATGGACATCTGGAAACAAATTTTTTGACACATCGTGCACATACGAAAGAAATTTGAAACCAAATGGATCAAATGTATATTGAGTAGAATACACAGAGACTATATATGGATGGAAGGAAATAGACAAATCGAGATCACGAAGGAAATCATACTTCTAGTAACTGGACTATTGGATATTGGAAAGAAATGCATAAAGGAAATGGATTCTTGAACTAAAATTGAAGGTATAGTAAGGCATAACAAAGATTAGAAAACCTTTTTTACAAGAAGTTTTGTGTATAAAGAAATGAAGTGTTCATCATTGGCTATCGGATATAAGATCTGATATGCAAATAAATTAGACAACATATCTGGAGGATATTTACAAATTGCATATGAGATCATTGCTGAAGAAAACAAGTTTGATCTAGCAGAATGATGACAAATCAACTAATGTTGAATTTGAGGAAAATTAAGAAACAAGGATTAAAGTTTGGAGCGCTACTGGTATGTATATATTTATATGTATAAAGTTATTTATGGGGCATTGGTAATGTAAATTGGATAAAAAGAAAACAAATTATAAATCAGAATAATATGTATATTGAATAATTGGGAAGGAGTTATACGACATTAATGTGGAGCTATTTTAGATAATTTCAAACTAGAATTTATGGAAGATATCGTATACCACCTCACATTGTTAAGAAATATGAGAGAGATATAAGTTTTTTGGTTAGCACACACTCATGTATACTTAAAGAAGTGGAACCACGATCTTCATGGTTATAACCTACTGGATATGAGACAAATGAATTGATATCAGTTATTGAGCTATTATTGGATCAACCTAAGGATAAGGAAGCTAATTGGTTTGGAACATAGGAGGAAGATTATAGAAGGATACTATCGGAAGAAAAGAAGTGAGAAGTAAGTAGTGAAGTAAGAAAGAAAAAAATCATCAACAATACCATAAACTTATGCTAAGATTATGAGAGCTAAACAGAAATAGCCTAAGAGAATAAGATCTAGAACAACAAAAGCAAGTACAAGAATACAAACAAAGGAAAAGGAACCTGATATTGAAAAGATAAGATCTAGAATGCCGAGGACAACAAATGACTTAGCAAAAGGAATAAGAGAGTATGGAACAATTGTTCACATACATGAAATTAAGTACATGAAATGGTTACAAGAATAAAAGAACATTATAGAAGATGCTATAGTATTTCATTTTCAAAAATTTCAATGATTTCCAAATGAGTTGTGTATATATGAATATATCTTCATGAGATTAGTATCAATATTTATCAATTCAACATTGTAATCCAACAATTTAAACTAATTAATTGAAAACATGAGCAATGAGTATCGCATAGCTCTCTATATATGAAAGAAAATAGTATTCTCTTAGCTTTGAAAAAACATTAATTTGACAGTCCTAGGTTAAGAAATGATGATCTAAATGATGCATTATACCCTATTTATCTCAAGTTGTACTAAAATGCTTAAATATTGATCACTATTGTGCAAATTCAATAATGCAAATGCTATGAACTGAATATATTTTCCTATAGTGATGATGCTTTTCTCATGAATGTATGTTCTCTCTTTTTCTCTCAAAATGGCTTCTATTTAAAGGATTTACCAAGGATAGGGGGTAGAGTTGGTTTGATCATGATTAGGGTTGACTTGAGTTAAGGGTTTCAAATGGTGAGACAATTTAAATGTTGGTTTTAAATTGAGAGACAAAATGAGTGGTCAAGATGCATTTCAAAGATGTGTAATGAAGAATCAATTTGGTCTTGATCCATGTAAGTTCAATCTTTAATCCTCATTGGTTGATTTTGATTTGTCCCATGTGATGAGTGAGGAATAAAAGGAATTCCTTAATTGATTTTATTGATTTTCTTTAGCCCTGTGCACCCTTGATTGTGTTAGAAATAATTTGATTTAACTATATAATTAATTGATTAATATCAATTGCATAATTGTTTGATCTTTTTTATTTAATTAATCCAATAGGTTTTATAATTCAATTAATTCATGATTTCGCTTGATTTTCTCACTTCACTCTTTGATTGATTTTTCTTGATCAAATTTAGGTGTCTAAAAATGCCCCTCTTTGAAATAATGTGTGAAGCAAATTGGTTCAAAGAATGTCTGATGTTTGATTGCCTAATGTGATCTCAATTACTAATTTGCTGGTACTACTGATTTCTAAAAAAAAAAAAAAAAAAACTCTGATGTGAAAATAACCTGATAAAATGCTCCACTGATCATGATTTTGAATTTTGATGCCCCAAATTTTATTGATTAATTTCACGCTCTGATAATATCTTTCCCCATTGTAGAAGAAAGCACAATTGATTTTGAATTTTTTTTTGCAAATGGATGTGATAGGTCAATTATGTTTTCATTTCCGATAATCAAATGTTCAAACAATGCCCTGGTGTGCAATTTTTAACCTTATGAGGTAAATAAAGGTCAAAAATATAGGTTTCAATTAGGTAAAAAAGGTATAAAAGTAGGTAAAAATGTCATTTTCACATTTCATTTTTACTTTTTACCCTCATTTTTCTCTTCATGTATAGAAAGTTGATAGCGATGTTTGTGCCAATCCAAGACCATAGGTTTGAACGAGGGGTCTGATTTCAGCATCCTGCAGTCTATGGACCTCTGGTGAGTGCTCAAATCCTATTTTTTTTTATCAATTTGAAATTTTTACTACTTTTTTAGGATTTTTACAACTTTTATAGGATTTTTACGCGATATAAGAGCATGTTTTTAACTTTTATGCAAAGTAGCACATATAACCATTTAAATAGCATGTACAAAAACAAAATAGCGCATTTGTAGTTAGAAGTAGCACGTAGGATAATGTGATGTAGCCCTTATAAATATAATATTTTAGCACCTATGATAGATAGATAATGCTTAGGAAACCCTAATGCAAATACCCAAATGTTTAGTGTGTAGGTTGCGATGAGGTAACACGTAGTAGAAAACTAACATGTACACATTGGTGTTGTGCTTGGAAGGAATGAAATAGCACGTAGTAGGAATTAACTAGCATGATCATTATATAATGTGTATGATGGTATGCAATGACACGTATACCTACATGAAATGACGTATGACCTGATTTGATGTATTGAATCATGATTTTAAATGTCCTCTGGTTTGGCTAGGTATTTGATCAGATGAATATTTGATGTGGCCTAATATGTGATGAAAAAAAATGTTTGTGATTTTAGTTTGAACATTTTGATGAATTTTTATGATGTCAATTCTGATAGGTTGATAGGATAACTAATGTTTTATTCTATTTCGACGATATAGACTTAGGAAAAAATTTAATGTGCTCAAGAAGAGTGATAGGATGATAGAATAGCTTTGATTTAGTTGTGATGATCCATTTAGATGATGATACTAATTTGATTCCACTTGATTACAAAATAGGTTTAGTTCCAAAAGCTGTATATCTAGGGACTCCGCCAAGGCCATTAGTTATGGTCGACCAACTGACTGCAGGTCTCGTGTGCTAGCACCATTATATCATGAGCTACAACATTAAGTATATATTCATGGTGTTGCACTTTTAGTAGGTGCAGTAATACTATAGCTCTGGATGTGGGAGCATATTCCTATCATGATACCCCTTGCAACTAGACACAAAGATCCAGGTTGGCCATTTGGTTTTCTATTTGAGGGTATGATTGTCCAACCTCATCTGGTCAAGCTGGAGTTTTGGTAACATATGATTGATGATATGGATTAGGTAGTGTGATGAACCTAACTTGTATGTGAGGTGTGGCATGAGGATGATGTAGAGATTCCATATATGTATGCACCATAATGGATGAAAATATGGTCTCCTTTGATTATTGAGAGATTCTGCTTCTATAAAGTGATGAGATAGTGTAACCATACATAGGATATCCCATAGGGGTTGGATTTATATGCTCGAGTATAGGAAGAGAGATCCATGTGGGTTCCATAGGTTGACTATCATTATACATGTGAGTAGATACATAGGATGGGCTATATGGTATGAGACATGTTAGATTGGGTGGTGGATGTTGGGATGTCACCAAATTATACTTAGTGGTTTTGTCAACATAGATTTCCATGATTTATAGATCGAGGTGAGATGATACCTGATATATATGATTTGTTAGATGATTATGGAGCCAGAGATGGTGGTGGGAGAGGTGGAAGAGCATCGCAATAGAGAAGCATGAGGTTGGGTGAAGCTAGAGGTCGTGGGAGAGGTGGGGGTAGGGTGAGGATGAGAGGTGGACAGGTATAGAAGCAAGGTGGTCGAGTATGGATGAGGGGTGGAGGGGTTGGTGGTCGGGATCCTTAGATTCCATTAGTAGTTTTGGGACAAAGACAATAGAGAGCGGTTAGACAAGCTCAACTAGCACATGATAGATAGGTTCAACGGGCTCCAGTGATTCCAGTGATTCTAGTAGCACCAAAGTTTCCTATATCTCCATAGGCTCCTATAGCTCCACAAGTTCCATATGCTATGGATACACTCACACGGGATGTTGGGACTCTATAGGTTGGGATGATAGTTATGAGTGGCTAGATTGATCAGGTTGCTTCAATGATGAAGAATTTTATGACTATGATGACACATAGGCCTAACGTAGCGAGTACTAGACATATGACTCAAACAGATCCAAGTAGTTCATCTTGTACAGAGACAAATGGGACAAATGGACCAGATGAGACAACTGGTACATGTGGTACACATGGTGCCCCTAGTTGAGATCATGAGCCTCCATCTTTTTATATGATGTACCATTTTGTATTTTCATCGAGATTATGATGTATCTCTGGTTGATGTATCTTGATATACATTTGATAGACATTTGATGATCACTTTTATGATAGAACCTCTTGCTCTTGATTCCCTATTATCTTTATGATGTCATTATATGTTTGAGCTTATATTTGGGTGATCCCACAATAGTGTGTTACACTTTTTTGCCTAAACGGACATTGAAGTCTACATTTTGAAAAAAAAAATTCAGATTCAGATGCATATTGTCGTTAAAACATTTGAAATAGGAAGATGAAGTAAACTAGAATCTTTTAAGATTTTCTATCTAAATTCTAAATATATTTTTTTCTTTTTTTTTTAATTGATTTGAATGGTTTATTTTTCTTCCACTAAAACTTCTATGTTTCTAAAAATGTCATTTTCAAAAAATTACATTGACTTCATAGAGCATAACTTTTTTTTTCTAAAATAGATATCAATACAATTCTTTCAAATTTAGTTTTTTAACATCCATACAGAGGGCATGCAATGGATTGATGACATTATCATGATTATTGCATATTTTATGAACATTTGAAGTAGAGTAAACCGTAATTTTTACATACCTTGACTGCATAGCATATAACTTGTTGTGTATTTATCGAAATTCAATTTTTTTTTGATAGAAAGTCGACTCAAAGCCAGAGGGCACTTTTATTTTTCAATTTTTTTTTTCTCTTTTCTGCTGTTTTTCATTGAATGTCAAACTTGGGGGTTTATATTCAATAAAAAAACCTACATTTGATGCACGTCAAAAAACATAGACCTAATTAATTCAAAAATTTTCAAATCTATATTCGTTAGAAAGATCATGTCAAATCTATTTTCATTAGAAAGATCATTTGGAGTACTTATGCAATGCAAATAGATGTCTCCCTATTATTCCATTTGAGCCCCACACTTGAGCCCCGAAGCCATGAGGATTGAAGATTTATGTTAGCCTCTGCAAATGGCCTCTAATCAGAGGGTTTCGATAGAAGCTACTTTCAATAGAAAGTAGTTTCGATCAAAACTAATTAGTTTCAATCGAAACTACTTTCTATCAAAAGTAATTGAGTGAAATTTCCATATTCAAGGATTTTTGATTGAAAGTACTTTCTATTGGAAGTCGAAAGTACTTTCTATCGAAAGTACTTTCTATCAAAAGTAATTTCTAAATTTGCCTTCTTTGCAAATTTCAGGAGGAATTTCTTCCTCCGAAAAAGTGTAACCCACTATTGTGGGTTCACCCATTTTGATGACACATGGATGGACTTATATATTTCTATGCATTTAATTTTGTATGTTGTTAATGAGTTATCTTATGTATTACAATACTTAGATGGATGCAAAAAATTATGATAAATGATTTCATTTAATGCTCTTAATAATGTTAATGATAAACTTGATGCAATGATATACAATGAAACTTGATGAGGAAATGGGTTTATTTTTGTTCTTTTCTCAGGCAATATAGCTTTTAATGAAATACACCTTAATGATTTAATATTTTAATTAAATCACGCACTGTTTGAAGAATAATGAATAATGATTAATGATATGAAATGTGTCTGGTTAAAGTCCAACATACTCAATTTAAAAGATAATTTTTTTTTATGATATGAACCCTTCAAAAAAATCCTTCCCTACCCAAGGAAATTATTTATGCAAAATTACTTCTAAACGAATGCAACTAACTGTCATTTTTGAAAGGAAACTAAGTGTGCAGAAAATAGTTCCCTACGCTAAACTCCCGAGAAGAGAATCGTGCAAATTCAAATTTAACCCTTAGCAATTACAGAATGATAGTACAATAACATGCATACATAGAAAAATGATAATGACACAATGATTTACCCTGGGGAAAACCTTTCGGTAAAAAATCCTAGCACTCCAAAATGTGCACAATGTATTAATCAAAACTAATACTGTTTACAATACACTTGCAATGCAAGTTCTTTCAGGAGATAATCGACACTTGAGGACAAATTCAGCAGCATAAAAACATTCCAACAATACAATAACTTCTCTCAGATTTGCAACCCTAAAAAAATGCTTATATCATGCTCTTCACTTTTTACGGAAACTTCCAAAGGCAGCCGTATTACGGTTTCACCATTCGTTGAGAAAATAGGAACCTGAACCCCATGATTGCAAAAGAGTGTACAATACTCAACTAATTAGTTTCCACATGTCTTGCATGTCTTCACCCATCATCGAAACTTCCACAATTATCTCTTACAAATATTAATGACCATCATAGGAATCCGTCATAACCGTTTCATTCATGATTACCTTACACATTGTCCTAAGTGCCGACACTTGGAAAATATCAAATGTAAGGAAATAT
Source organism: Thuja plicata (assembly GCA_018584345.1). Lineage (NCBI taxonomy): Eukaryota > Viridiplantae > Streptophyta > Pinopsida > Cupressales > Cupressaceae > Thuja > Thuja plicata. Next base: position 179,770 of record MU226698.1, read on the forward strand.
ACAAGGTTGAGACACCTTATTCCTAATAGTTTTTGCAAAGAATGTATGGACTAAAGTTTCACCATCAAGATTTTTGGTACCTCTAGCCCGTACAACCACCACTGGTGAGTTTGACAAAACATGAGCATATGAATACTACAATCATCATATTTCAACAATGAAGCCGATACAGCTCTCACTAGTTCAACCGTGGGAGCATGAAAAATACTTTCATTAGTTTGAGTGTTGCAAGTGGATGTTGGCCTTAAGATATAGGAGATCTAAATGACCAAGGTATCTTTTTGCATAAATATATAGAGATTGAATTCCTTCCATATGCAAAACGTCATCAATGACTCTTTGATGGTCATGTCTTTAGACAAAGTTTCATACTTATATGAATCAATCTTAAAATAGTGGCACCAAAATTAAGAAAATGTGTCATGCTTTCATCATTGCTAATCTAGTTTTAACATCATGGATTAACTAGAAAGACGTGATTAAAGAAAAATCAATACATCATCTAAAAAAATTTAGTGCTATTATTGTGTCCATATTTCAAATAGAACTTTCATCAATTTCTTTTATCTTTTGGGCTTTGTTTTATTTTTAATCATAATTATAATAAGTCAATGAAGGTCAATGACTATGTTTGTGTCAAAGATCAGATGTGAATCAAACAATGATGTAAATAAAAGGTTTAACTATCTATTTGTTTTGGTTGTATGCCTTGATTTGTGTGAATTGGTGCCTTCTTTGATGAAACCCATTGTTTTTTGGTTAATGCCCCCAGTCAAAAATAAATATGTTGGGCTTCGGAAAATTTCCAACAATATGACAAAACCTCAGTATATGAAAAATGCAACTCAGAGACTTTATTATGACTATGTAAAAATGACAGATGCAAGGATATATACAATGGTAATGCATAGATGCAAATGGAAAATGCAACTAGGCCAAACCTAAAGGTCAAATGGTTCCTATTTACCAGGTTTTCAACACTTGAATTTTTTTCTCTTTTTCTCTTTTTTGTTTTTCTTTTTTTTTACTACCAAGGCGCCTATTGCTAGGTTTTCACAAAGGAACTTTTAATCTTTTCTGATTTTTTTTGCATCTTTTTTCTTTTGTTTTGTTTTTATTACCAAGGTACATGTTTACGAGGTTTTCACCAAGATAACAATTTTTTCAAGATACATATTTGAATGTTTATGCTTTCCTCATTCTAACTTTTCTACTTTTTTCTCTTTTATCAAGACTATTTCCATTTTTTTTTTGGGATTTTTTTCAGGATCTATTTTCACTATTTTGAATTTTTCTAGGATCTCTTTTCACTATTTTTGAATGTATTCAGGATCTCTTTCACTAGACAAAGAATGATTCTTTCTCCCATTTGATACTCTTTCATCTGATTTCTTTTCATCTGATACTCTTTTATTTGATTTTCAGGTATAAAACCTCTTCAAGTGAATGCCCTGAATATGTTCTTGTAACTCATCCCCATCACAGTTAGGTAGCTTGTATGTTCCCATGCCAAAAGAAGAAGTGATAATGAACTGTCCCAACTATTTTTCTTCCCATTTTCCTTTCTTCTCTCTTTCTACTTGATTCTTAGGGTTTTTTCACAACACTAAATCACCAATTTGAAACACTCTTGGTTTTAAATTCTTGTTGTAGTTCATTGACAACATTTTTTGATATACCTTGAGATGCTCATATGCCTGAGTTTGATTTTATTCTAATAACTCAAGTTATTGAATCCTAGTAGCCCTTTAATCCTCGTCTATTATCAAACCTTGTAAGGAGACTCATAAGGATGGAATATAAACTTCTAAAGGCGATACAACCTCTGCTCCATAGAGAAATGAAAATGGTGTTGCCCCTGTTTGTGCCCTTATGCTTGTCCTATATGTCCATAAATTCATATTCAATTGTACATGCCAATTCCTTCCTAAATTATCATCTGTTCTTTTTAAAATGGTGAGAATGTTCTTGTTTGTTGCTTCTTCTTGACCATTCCCCTAAGGATAATAAATGGAAGAAGAATGGTGTATAATATGAAACTTGTCACATAGGTCATCCACATCCTTGTTTTTTAATTATTTTCTATTATTATTTGTTATAGCATGAGGAATGTCATATCTACAAATGATACAGATTTAGGATAAACATTGAGATTGGTTTACCCATTGCAGTTGTCAAAGGCACAACTTCTACCAATTTAGTGAAATATTCAATTGCAGTTATGATATATTTATGACTATTGGATGAAGGTGCATAAATCCTCACTATTAAATCAAAATTTCATTGTTAAAAGGGCCAAGGTGTGGTCATAGGATGTAAATGTTGTGCTGGCACATGAATCATGTTCCCATGATATTGGCATTCTTAACATATCTTGACAAACTAACAAGCATCCTTCTCTAGAGTTGGCCAAAAGTATCCCATCCAAAGGATTTTTTTAGCTAAGTTTATACCACTATAATGAGACCCAAAGATCCCCTTGTGAACATATCATAAAGATAATTTTGATTCCTCATCCTCTAGACACCTAAGATACGTTCCATCAAGACTCTTGCGATACAATATGTTAGAAAGGATGGTACAATGGGAAGCTTGGCATAGGAAGTGTCTCTTTTTATTGTAGGTTTGGTCCAAGGGTAAATTTTGGTCTTTCATGTAAGTAAAAATAGGTCCATACCAAGGTGATTCATGTCCAATTAAAAGAGAAATGATTTTAGAGTCAAGAAGGTCAAAATGTGGGTTTCGCCAACTCTTCTACCAAGAATTCATATCTAGCATTATGTTATGGTGTATCATCTTAAAATGGAAGCACTTCCATGTTAATAAATGTTATCCCTCCTTAGGGGGTGTTTTTGACCACCATCATATTTTCCCCTCATTTCTGCATCCTCTCCTACTTCTCTTCTTGTTTAGGACCTTGATTGGGCCTCTCCGGGCACCTTCCATCCCATCTAGCATGTTTTCCAGGGTCCTGACTCCCTGGGTCAAGGTCGACCTCAACCTTGACCTAGGTCAAGGTTGACCTCAACCTTGACCTGGGTCCCCCTTTCAAATCTAGAAGTCGGTTGGCCGTCGAAGGTAATCAAAAATTTATTTCCCGCTTCTGGGTCAACTATTTTGGGTTCCGAAGAAACTATTCTTAAATTATATTTAATATAGGTCCTCTCCTAGGGGTATAGGCCTAATTGTAATTTAATTCTCATATGTAGGCCTCTCTCTAATATTTTTCACTAGTTTAATATAAAAGGAAGTTTTCTCCTCTCATTTTCTCTATGTAATAATCATCTAAGTCAAGCTAAGCACTAAGTCTCTCTAAACCATCATCTAAGTGATAAGAAGTCATAAAGAAAAATTTCAAGCCTCCATTGTTCTACATGTTTTCAAGTTTTCAAAGTGTTCAAGACTTCCTCTCAATCATTCAAGTTCTCCGTTGAGGATCGAGGATTCAAGCATTCAAGCCTTTGAAGGGATTTGGTTAAAGCATTCAAAATTCATCATTCAAACCCTAGATCTATCCATCATGGTGGTGTGATGTTACTTCAAGATCCTTTGTGCGTCCTCAAAAATTCATTCATTCTCACTTCAAGGTGGATTCCAAGCATACAATCATGGAGCTTTATGGTTTCTAATTGAGTCCAAGCTTTCATATTTACATACTTTCTTACATTTGAAATACTATTGCATATCTATTTGAATATCATAGCTTCATTTTTAGATTTACCTCTACTACTTGCTAGTATTCTTTATTTCAATTATTGATTTCAAGGTTAGTTCCTAAATTGGGGTTTGACTAACGAAAACCCCTCCCCCAAAAAAATTCCAGTTTTCTTGCAGGTACAGGTTTAGAATAGAATATCAGAGTACAGATCCGGATACACTTTTCAGAAAAATTATGGGATCTGAAACTAGATTTTCAGTCTGAGACTTTATAGGTCGATTCTTCCCCAGGACACAATAATAAATTCTTGGTCAATGGTGACATTGGCTTGAGGGTACAAATCAGAACTGTGTTAGAACAGAAAAATATTTCTAGGTTTTGTTCGTCTCTGTGTTTTGATTCCAGATCCTGTCTCGAATTTTCCAGAAACTCAACACAAGCTTCAAGAAAAAGCATTCTTCAGATCTGCAATATTTCAAGGTTAGTACATTTCTCCTATCCATTTCAATTAATATTATTAATCTTTCTTTAAGACAGGAATTAGATTTTTTCTCTTTATCTCTATCCTTAATAGGTTGATTCATTTATGCATTGATCCTTTCTTTAGGGTTAATCAATTTGGATCTTCCCTTTAAGAAATTTGGGATTAAGAGGAACATCTCATCTTCCCCACACTATAACACATCCATTTCTTATCTTCTATTTTAAGTGTAACATTAGGTCATCATATCTATTTACTATCTTACATTTTTATGATATTGATTTCTTATGTTACATATAGTATTTGAAGAAGAGAGGCTAAGGTTAACATGGCATCTGATGCCCTGTTTGTGTCTATTGGAATTTTCTCAAAAGTAATCAAAGAAAACTAATTTTTCCAATAATATATTTTATCTTATAGTGCATTAAATTGTCATCCGTTTTTTGGTAATCATCATTAATTTGATTTATGACTAATTGGGAATCACCATATACTTGAATTTTTGCCACTTTATATTCTATAGCCATTTTGATACCTATGACTAGAGATTCATAATTTACAATATTTTTGGTTCATGGAAAGAGAATCTTATATGACTTGGGAATTGTATTCATAGGTTCAATAATAATGGGAGACCTTTACTCATCATGCTCTATAAAATTTTCCAGTCTCACTTCCTTAGGTTACAGAGTTGCATTTTCACCTTCAGAAACATCCTTTATTTTTACTTTTTTTGGGTCTAGTACTGCAACATTATGGTTTTCACCACTAGAAAATTTCATTTTTTTTTATTTTCTTCTTTTATTTTAGATCAAGAGATTGTCCCCTTACTTACATTGTTATACTTTGATCAAATTCATTGGTGAAAGAGGGTTCAACTGCATTTACCTATATGGCCACAAAATTATCATTGGGAAATAAAGTATGTCATTTGGCTCAAATAGGTCCTAATCAACTAGTTCGGAATGGATAAGAGATAAAAATTAATTGGGTAAATATTTATCCATAGTGTTTTAGGACATGAATTCTTTATAAGGTTCATATATTGTATCACTCAAATCTATGACTTGAGATTGCTCAAGTTGTTCCATAGAACTTGCATCAAAATCTTCTTGCTTGAGTCCTCTCATATTTCTAGAGGATAAAAAAATTATTCATTAAACCTAAAATTCTATTATCCTAACCATGAAGGTACCCATGGCTCACCCACCCAAGGAGTTCCATTTTATTCTTGTCTTAAATTTGATTCTTGATTATTGTTTGGATCTTGATTAGAAATTGATCCTTGATCAACCCTTGGTCGTTTATATGCACTAGATGTAGCAGCATAGGTATGAATTATATCCAATTCCTTGTAATGAAAATAATCCTCATATAAGGAATGCCACTCATGTTTAGCAGAGTCATCTTCACTTTCAGAATCTAGCATATTGATGTGGTCATAGGATTTATCAAAGTTCTTTGAATTATTTCCTTGTTCTTGATATCATATTCAGGATTTTTCATCTTTAGATCTCCAAGGAGGTTGTATGGGTTCTAACAATCCTTTCTTCCTTATTCCCAAAGCTTCTCTTCCTTTATATCCCATTTCTTGCATGATTTGATAACCTTTTCCATATTGATGTGTCTCAATACTCATGTTTTGAAGCCTTTCAACATGAGAACTTGAAGCCTCATCATCCTTGTACAACCATTTTACAACCTTATTATCCCCTTGTACCCTTGGTAAATAGTCACTTTCTCTCAAAAAATGGGCACTGTACTTTTTATTTGAATGATCACTAGATGGCCTACCATGTGACTTTGGAGATGTAGGGAAATCAAAATATGACACGGAATTCTCTCCTGCACATTTTTTATGGATTTGGCATTGTTTCTAAAGTTTCTTCAATAACTTATCCATTTTTTGATAATGTATTTCTTGGACTCTTTCATTTTCAACTATATAAGGGTTTAAATCTTCCTTAGGTTTTGATTTGAAATAATTAATTTAGTGCATTCTTACTACTTTCATCTACAAAACTAAATTTCTATTTACCCTTAGTTGATGTGGATGAGTTAGTTTTACCCTAATTCTAGTTGATGATAAAAATTGAACTAGGACCATCTTCTTGATTTTCTTTGTTAGGAACACTTGATGTAGCCCCTTCACTATTATATGTAACGGATTCTTCATTCACAACTTTAAAAATATTATAGTATTTGAATGGATTCACATCTCCAGTTATACTAATTTCCTCTCCCATGTATGGAAACTTGATACATTGATGGTATGTTGAAAGCACCACTTGCATTTCATGGATCCGTGGTCTCCCTAGCAAGATGTTTTAAGTTAACCTCATATCCAGAACTTGGCATATGATATCCTTTTTTAATTGGCCCCACTTGAATGGGAAAACCAGCCATTCCTTTAGAATACCTTTCTTCATCATCATAAGCCTTAAGGGTGATCTTATTCTTTGGATCAACGACCCCTTCAGACAACCATAGGGATTTTACTAGAATCAATGTGTAGATGTTAGACCATATCCCCCATCAATAAGGACTCTTTTGACACGGTGTTTATGTATCAAAACATTTATATGTAGCAGAAGGTTTTGGGGATGGATAATGGGCATATCATTTTCTTTGGAAAAGATAAACAATTAGGTCCAATGAGATGACCTACCATATTTTGAAATCTATTAACATCTAGGTTGTTAGGAATGGTAGTTTCCAAAAGATCCTTTTCTAAAATCTCCTAATGATTTGATGAGAGCTTTAGCAATTCAAGGATTCAAATTTGGGCTGGAGTCTTTCTCAATTGATCCATAATATTTTGTTTCCTTTGAGTAGAAGATGTCTGATTAGGGAAAATATTCTTAGGGGTAGTTCCTTGTAAGTTAATCTTTGATGCTTTCCTCGTAGTAAAAACATTGGAAGTTTCCTTTGAAAATTTATCTTTTACAACAACAACATCGATAGTATTCTCATATCTTGACAAGGAATTGATTAAATTATCATATCTATGTGAAAATTTGACTTTTTTATTTCCTCTTTTTCTATTTTGATTACTATTTGAATATTCCCCTTTCTCATGATCGAAGAAAGGAGTTTTAAAGGCCACACGATCTTCATTGTTTTGAGACACTTCAACCTTGTCCACACCATTATCTATTAATTCTTGCACCTCATTCTTTAATCTCATGCATTTGTTTGTCTTGTGCCCTCTATTTCAATGATACCCATAATGACGATTTCCATTCCACCATGAAGGTTTGACTTTTTTTTCATAGGGCCTTGATTCTAGTAAGACAATGATATTATTAGCAATAAGAGCTTTCTTAAAGCATTCTCAATTGGTTAACCCAAGGGTGTGAACTTCCTTCTTTGTAATGGGATAAAGAAAAACTTTGGTTTTTGGTGCAGAGAAACTCCAATTTTAGTGTGGTTTGTGTGTTTTAGGTATTTTGTGTGGGTTGTAATAAGATCCACTAGGTTGGATCCAAAGTTGATCATCTCCATGTTTATAAGAGTCAAAAGTGCTCACTAGGTGATATTGTGGTCATTTTGACCTAGAAAGGTAAAAGTTGATATTTTTGTGTAACTTGGGTTTAGAGTGTCTTCTAGGACCCTAAGTAACTTAACTAGGGTCATGGAAGTCAAAAAAATGCATCAAGTTGCCTAAAATTGTCAAATAGGAAAAGATGCTAAAAAGTTGCTAGCAACTTTTGCAACTTTTTGCAAGAGGTTGATAATGGAGGTTGGAGCAGTTGTAAATACCAATGATTGGGTATTTGAGCATGGATCAATGATTTTCAGAAGGTTAATGGATTTTTTGACTTCATAACACTTTTGTGAACTGTATGTACGGATGCCAGACTATGTTTCCTAGTAATCTGTAGTGTTTCTTGCTTTCTGTACTGCTGTGTACAAATTATATTGAGTGATCAAACCCCTTGGGGGTGTATTTTTTTGAATTATCTTTCTTATGCACATAGTAGTTTGATTTCAAGTTAATATAGTGTAAAGTTAGAGTAGGTTTTAAGCCATTGGCCTCCAAGTTCTATTTGCATAGTTGTAGAGGTAAATATGGCTCTAACCTAAGCATCCATTGGTGAAATTGGATGAAACCATGGGGGATGAAGGGTTAGGGTCTGTAATAATGTTTTTTCTTTCCTTTTTTTCAGTGGGATTCCTAGATTTGGAATGAAGCCCTATGGCTGACTGCTAGGAGTAGGTGAGCCTGGACAGGGTAAAGACCAGATTGCATACAACACCCATGATCTTGGATGGTGAACTTATTCATATTTGTAGAAGACCTAAAGTTTTCCCTTGAAGGATCAAAAGGTGATAAATAATGACAGGAAGTTTCAAGACCAATTTGGTGGAGCTTTTCTCTGACTTGTCCAGAGGCCTAAAAGATAGGCTGAAAACTAGGGCCTTGTGGTGACTAGGGTTGTTGGTGCATTGAGAAGATAGGATTTTTTATTCTAGTGGGGTTGGTGGATAGATTTAACATTTTCAAGGTCTTCTATGACATTTTTTAAAGAATTGGGAGCTTTAGACCAAAAACTGTGAAATTTGACCTACTAGGAAATATGCCAATTAGTCCTCCTAGTGCATCTGTCAACAATTGGATTGTTGAAGTATCCAGAAGTGTGGGAAAAGGTTGTAATGGATTTTTAATGGGAAAAGGACATAGGAAAGATTCTATGAGATGTATGGAGAAGATCCTAAGAAAGTTTTTTGGATTCTAGGTTAGAGATCTGGTGCAAAACCTAGGAAATATGAGAACTAGTTGGACTAGTTGATCCTAGATGTATTTTGTGTGTTCAAAAAATCAACTAGACCTAGGATGCAAGTTGATAGAGAGGATATAGGAGACCCATATGGAAGAAGTACACATGGAGGAGTAACTATTGGATTCTTAGGATAAGAGATAAGAATTTTGGAGGAAAGAAAGACTAGAAACTTAAACCCTCTACATCAATTTTTTAGCTTCTTCCTTGTTTGAAAAGTTGTTTTTGAATAAGTTATTTGCCGATTTATTTATATTATTAGATTGGTTAGATATTCTTGTAATATTTAAAGGAGTAGCTTTAAATTTTTTTTCTTCAACAACTCCATCATTGACAAGACCCTTGTTGGTGTTTTTGAACCGAAATTGATTTTTATTGTGATAAGCCCAATTGTTGATATTGGAATTATTGTGATTATTAGGAAAAATCTTATTTTCCTAGATTAATCTCTCCACTTTTTATGAAAAATTACTCTATGCTAAATCCATTTTCAATGATCTCATCAAAAGTAGGTGGGCATTGGAGTTGTAACTGATAATTCATTGTTGTGTTCAAACTATTTAGAAAGATATCCATTTTCTCCTTTTTGGGTATACTTCTAAGATATCAATTAAATATCATTCTCTACCTTTGGAGGAAGACTGGGAATGCTCCTCCTTTTCTTTGTTTACTGTTTCATAAATTTATCATTGTGACCTCATGTTTGATGTTATATGAGTAATGAGTCACAAACTTAGATGCCAACTCTTCAAATGTTTGAACATTTGACGGTAATTTTGAAAACCATTCCATTGTAGATCCTCCAATACTTCTTGGAAATAGTCATAATAAATAAGTGGTATCATGCATAAACTCCAAGATTAATCCACAAAATTCTCTGAAGTGGTCTTGCAGGACAAATACCCCCATGTATTTATCGTATTTAGGAAAGTTTGCATTCTAAGGGAATGGTACCATAATTAAAGTCTTATCAAAAGGGAACATAGATATAGCTTCGATTCATAATGGATTCGGAGCTGTCATTTTCTTCATATTATCCAATTGCATTTGGAAAATTTTGATTTGTTTATTCATGATTGCAATTGGATTTTCATCTTCTTCCTTCTTTATATTAGTCATATCATAATCGTGGGGGAGTTTTACCCTGCTTGGGCTAGGTTAAAAAAATACTTGTCCCTATCTCTCTCTAATATTTTCTTGAAGAATTTAATAAAGAAAGGACTTTGGGCTGCTTCATTTACTCTCTCTTTTGGGGCATCCTCATCTTTAAGGTCCCTATTTTCCCCATTATTTATGTTATTTCCTCCATTTTTATTTGTATCATTTTTCCATCATTTTGACTATCATTATGGGAATTGGTGTCTTTATTAACCCAATTGACGAGGTTAGGATCAAAGCGTCCAAATGGAAATTTTGTTATGCTTGGTTCATTTGAATATTGTAATTTCATTTCATGGTGGATAATAGAAATCCCATTTCCTTTCTTTGCAAATCTTGTTATTCTCGATCTTTTGTGTGTTTGTGTTAATAAGGGGAGCACCCTTCATCAAGTCATGGTTCATTTGAACCAAGCATAATGGTGTTTCCCTTCGGATTATTTAATCCTTTCTAATGTAGGAGCATCCTGGGTGTAAGAGCAATCTTGCATCACCCAAAAATATTTTCTAGTTTCTTTTCAATAAGGGCTATTTTGTGAAGAGTTAGTATTTTTGGAAAGTTACTATTTTTAGTAAGTTTTCCTTTTGACCTCATAATGTTCTATTTTCTTTCCTGGAGATTCAATTTTATTGTATCATCCCACCAGCAAAGTTTCATTGTTAGATCAAGTCTAGTTTTCTAGATATTGGATATTTTTGGTATTGGCAGCGGGGTACAGAAACTTTGAACTCAGTTTTGAAGGCTTTAAAGGCTCCAAATGGGGTTGAAACTTTGGCTGATTAGGCATTCCTAAGTGAAGTGTTATAAATAAATTCTTGGAAGTTCCAAAATGGGGTTACAACGGCCCATCGGGTCAACGGTTGATGAGTTATGGTCTCTGGAGGTTGTGCTACCTAAACTTGAAAATGTTAAATTTTATTCACAATTTTTTTTTGGGTTCTGAAGTTGTTTGGGCCAACTCTTATGTAATAAAAATGAATAATAATATTTTAGGGATGGTCAACCTCAACCTTTAGGGTTTAATTTCTAGAGTCTTCTTGGGCGGTTAAAATTGCCTATATATTGAAGGCCCGTAGGGTTGTCTAGGGTAATTCTGGGTTATGCAGTTGGTGGCTCAGGCTTGCAAATTATTGTTAAAAAAAATGCCCATGTGGTTGTGCATGTTGCCTTTTTGAAGGTGCATGTTATATTTTTGAATATTGTAATTCCATTTTATGGTGGATAATAGAAAGCCCATTTCCTTGCTTTGCAAATCTTGTTATTCTCGATTTGTTGTGTGTTTGTGTTAATAAGGGAGAACCCTTCATCAAGTGGTATCAGAGCATGAGTTCTTGAGTGTGTAGACAGATCACCAACTGTGAGGTAGTTTGCACGAGGAATGTGGTTGTGGGTTCGTGTGATAAAGAGTAAAAAATGCCTCCACTAAGGAATCATCGTGGGAGAGTTGCAGGTGTGACAGAAGAGGGTTTTAGAGTCCTCCAGAGACAAGTGCAAGTGTTACAAGAGAAGCTGCATAGATGAATGCATATTGCAGTAAGAGATGAAAGTGAAGAGGAATCTGAAGAAGAAGTACAAGGTGACTAGGAAGCACAAGAAGCGCCTAGAAATCCTAAAGAGAATAGGATTTTGAGGGCCATTTCCAAGATTGGAAAGATACCAAAGATTGAAGTTCCCACATTTTTCAGGAATTCTTAACCCAGAGGAGTTGATCAACTGTATCAATGATCTAGAAGAATATTTTGAATATTAAGATGTCAAAGACCTAGATCGGGTCAAATTTGTGAAGGCCAATCTGAAGGGCCATGCAAAAATTTGGTGGAAGGAGATTAAATTGGAGAGGAATAGAAGAGGAAAGGATAAAATCACTAGATGGGACTGAATGGTGGAGAAGTTGAAGAGACAGTTCATTCCCATTGATTATGAGCTAGATCTACTGAGAAAAATGTAAGGGTTAAAGCAAGTGGGAGAATCTTTGTAGGAGTATACAGAAGAGTTCTACCGAGTCCTCATTAGAGTAAGTCATGCAGAAACTGAGAAGGAAAAAGTTTCCCATTATCTTTATGGATTGTGGCCAAGTATTCAGGATGAGTTGAGTCTAGTTAGAATGACTAGCATTAAATAGGCATATCAGGTTTCCCTGAGAGTGGAAGAGAAGTTGAACAAGAATTTTTAAAGAAAGTAAGTTGGAAGAGGTCGTGGTGGAAGATCTGGCGGATGGTCTTATGGAGGCCAAAATGAAGATTAGAAAAGGAATGATGAGTCAAGTAGTAGTCAGAATTAGAGGGGAAATAATTTCAATCATTCCTGTGATCAAAATAATAGGGATCAAAGAGGAAGAGAAAGAGGGTAAGGACCAGGAAGATATAGTTTTTGTGTGACATGTTTTCATTGTGGAGAAGAAGGACATCAAGCCTATGAATTCCCACAGCATCAAGGAAGGATAGATAAGAGGAATGAAGGCCATACATGAGTTATGCATTAAAATGAAGAAGCTCAGTTAAAACACTTAGATGATGCTAAGAGAGGAGAAACCCTAGTTGTCAGGAGGATCCGGATAAATGAAGAGAAGAGCTCATATCAGAGGAAGAGCCTATTTCGCACTAGATGCAATTGTGGGGATAAGTCTTGTGATGTGATTATTGATGGTGGAAGCATTGATAATCTGGTATCAAAAGAAATGTTCACAAAGCTGAAGCTGAAAAGGGAAAAACACATGCATCCATACATAATTTACTGGGTGCAGGATGGCCACAAGGTTCTGATCAATGAGTAGTACTTAGTGAAGTTGAAGATTGGAACTTACAAAGATGAGGTACTTTGTGATATCATCCCCATGGATGCATGTCATTTTTTGCTAGGAAGGTCTTGGTAGTTTGACAGGCGTGCCATACAGGACGGTCATCCTAATACTTATTCTTTAACAAAGGATGGAGTCCAAGACAAGCTGAAGTGGTTGAAGGAAATAGGTGAAAAGCTATGCAGTAATGCCTGAATATGTTTAGTTTATGGAGGAAATTTCTTAGACAGTATGAGTCATGAGCATATGTGTTTTTCCCTAATTCTAAAAGTGGGTAAAGAAGATGTAGAAGATGTACCTACAAAAGTTGCAAAATTATTAGAGGAGTTTCAAGATATTGTTTTTGATAATGTACCTGATGGATTATCACCAGTGAGAAAGATCAGTCATCAGATGGACTTGATCCCAGGGGCTAGTTTTCCAAACAACGCAGCCCATAGGATGAATCCAACAAAGAGTGAGGAATCAAACAGACAAGTGCATGATTTATTGCAGAAGGGATTGACCTAAGAGAGCTTGATTCCATGTGTTGTACCAGAAGTATTAGACCAAAGAAAAATGGAGAATAGAGGATGTGTATAGATTCTCAAGCTATCGATAAGATCACTATCAAGTACAAATTTCCCTTGCCAAGAATGGATGATATTATTGTTTTTTTGAGTGGAGCTGAGTATTTCACAAAGATCAATTTAAAGAGTGGATATTACCAAATTAGGATTAGTTAAGGAGATGAATTTCCAAGATAGCCTTCAAGACAGAGGAGGGCTTGTATGAGTGGTTAGTCATTCCTTTTGGGCTAACCAATGCACCAAGCACATTCATACGGATCTTGAATGAAGTACTAAAATAATTTCTTGGTAAGTTTGTTATTCTGTACCTAGTTGATATTTTTATTTTCAATAATCAATTGGAATAACATATGAGGCATATTCGTACAGTGTTTGAGAGGTTAAGGGAAGAGAAGTTGTTGATTAATCTAAAGAAGTGTAGTTTTGTGAAAAAGGAATTAGTGTATCTGGGATTTGTAGTCTCAGTAGAATGTCTAAAAATGGACCTAGAGAAGGTGCATGCTATCCTTGAATGGCCTACGCCAAGAAGTGGTATTGAGGTAAGATCTTTTCATGTTTTGGCTAGTTCTTATAGAAATTTTATTTGCAGTTTCAGTAGTATTAGTGGAACCTTGATGGAAACAATGAGAGGGGATAGGAAAGAGTATAAGTGGACTACAGGGGAAGATAAGAGTTTTGAATTGTTGAAAAGAAAAGTTACACAACAACCTATTTTAGCACTTCCAAATTTTAACAAGGTGTTTCAAGTAGACTAGGATGCTAGTGGTAATGTTGTTGGAGCAGTTTTCAGTCAGGAAGGTAAACCCATTGCCTATTTTAGTGAGAATTTGAATGATTCCAAGAGAAAATATTCTATTTATGATCAGGAGTTCTATGTTATAGTTCACAAATTGAGGAAGTGGAGACATTATCTTTTGCCAAAAGAGTTTGTTTTATTTATTGATCACCAAGCTTTGCAATATTTGAATAGACAAGGAAAGTTGAATTAGAGGCATTTGAAATGGGTTGAGTTTTTGCAGAGTTACACTTTTTTTTTGAAACATAGGAGCGGGAAGTATAACAGGGTTGCAAATTCCCCTTAGCAGAAAACTAATTTTGCTGACAGAGATGCAGATTGAGGTAGTTGGGTTCAAGGAACTCAAGAGTTTGTATCCTAAAGGTCCATATTTTGGTGAAGCTTGGAAAGATTGTAGGGAACTTGTTACTCTAGATAGAACCAAATGATTGGATTTCATAATCTAGGATGATATGTTTCTCAAAGGTAGTCAGTTGTGCATTCCAAAGAGTTCCATGAGGGAGAATCTAATCAAAGAAAATCATAGTGGAGGAATGGCTAGACATTTTGGGCGAGATACCACCATTTCTCTGGTTAGAAAGAATTATTATTGGCCACAGTGGCAGTAGGATGTTAAGAAATTTGTACAAGGATGTAGAGTATGCCAGATGGTAAAAGGAGTGAAGCAAAATATAGGGTTGTATCATCCAGTACCTGTACTAGAGAAGCCATGTGAGGATATTAGTATGGAATTTGTTCTTGGCCTACCGAGAACTCAGAGAGGGCATGATTCCATCTTTGTAGTGGTGGATAGGTTTTTGAAAATGACACATTTCATTCCTTGCAAAAATACTAATGACGATGTTCATGTAGCATAATTGTTTTTCAAGGAGGTGGTAAGACTACATAGATTACCAAAGAGCATAGTTTCAGATCGGGACACCAAGTTTGTTGGGTACTTCTGGACAACCTTGTGGAAAAAGTTAAAGACAGATTTAAATTTCATCTCAACACACCATCTACAGACTGATGGACGGATAGAAGTTGTGAATAAGAGTTTGGGAAACCTGTAGATGCTTGGTTGGAGATAAACCGAAGGGGTTGGATTTGGTTTCACCACAGGCAAAATTTTCATATAATAATTCTATCAATAGGAGCACAGGTAAATCACCATTATAGATAGTATATGGAAGTAGTCCTAGAAATGCATCAGAATTAAGAAAGTTGGAAAAAGGACAAACAAGTAGCACTGAAGCTGAGGACTATGTGAAACACTTGAAGAATTTGCATGAGGAGGTGAGAAAACATATTAATAAAATGAATATAGAGTACAAGGCTAGGAAAGACAAGAAGAAAGAGTCATAAGGAATTCCAGGTGGGAGATGAAGTCATTTTTCGTTTCAAAAAGGAGAGATTTTCGGTAGCAACATATAATAAGTTGAAGATGAAGATGTTTGGACCATTTAAAATACTAAAGAAGCATGATTTAGGAAATGATTATGATGTAGAGTTGCCCAGTGAAATCAATATTTCACCAGTGTTTAACATTTTGAATTTGATAGAATATCATGAGTGAGGTGTCGAGAATGTGATCATAGAAACATAGTGGAATATTCCAGCAACTAATTCAGCTACAAAGGAGATTGAAGACATTTTGGATAGTCATGTTGGCAGAAGCGGAAGGAATAGGATGTATGAACAATATTTGGTCAAAAGGAAAGATGACTTGTAGAAGATTCATCATGGCTATCAAGGGAGGAGGTTAACCATCTTGGTTTTCCTTTGACCACCTGACACATGACAAAGTCACTTCTCAAATTACCCTAGGCGTCTGATGTAGGAGCATCCTGGGTGTAAGAGCAATCTTGCATCACCCAAAAATATTTTCTGGTTCCTTTTCAATAAGGGCTATTTTGTGGAAAGTTACTATTTCTGGAAAGTTATTATTTTTAGAAATTTTTCCATTTGAGCTTAGAATTTTCTATTTTCTTCCATGGCGATTCACTTTGATTGTATCAGCCTTCCATTAAAGTTTCATTGCCAGAGAAAGTCTAGTTTTGTAGATATTAGATATTTTCGGTATTGGCAGCAGGGTACAGAAACTTCAAACTCAATTTTGAATGCTTTAGATGCTCCAAATGAGGTCAAAATTTTTTCCAAATAGGCATGCCCAAGTTTGGTGTTGTAGAAAAATTTGTGGCATTTCCAAAATGGGGTTACAATGGCCCATCAAGTCAATGGTTGATGAGTTATGGTCTCCGGAAGTTGCGCTACCTAAACTTGAAAATGTTAAAGTTTCTTCAAAATTTATTTTTGGGTTCCAAAGTTGTTTGGGCCTAATCTTATGTAATAAAAATGAATAATAATATCTTAGGGATGGTTGGCCTCAAACTTTAGGGTTTAATTTCTAGATTCTTCTTGGGCGGTTAAAATTACCAAACATTGAAGGCCCATAAGGTTTTCTAGGGTAGTTCTGGGTTATGCAGCTGGTTGCTCTGGCCTACAGATTATTGTTATAAAATGCCCATGTGGCTGTGCATGTTATATTTCTGAAGGTGCATGTTATTTTCAGAATATTGTAATTTTATTTCATGTTGGATAATAGAAAGCCCATTTCCTTTCTTTGCAAATCTTTTTATTCTCGATTTGTTGTGTGTTTGTGTTAATAAAGGGAGCACCCTTCATCATACTCTCTCTTTGGAGGCATCCTCATCTTGAAGGTCCCTATTTTCCCCATTATTTATGTTATTTCCTCCATTTTATTTGCATAATTTTTCCACCATTCTTATTATCGTTATGGGAATTGGTGTCTTTATTGACACAACTGATGAGGTTAGGATCAAATCTTCCAAAGGGAAACACCATTATGCTTGGTTCTACTTCCTCTTCAATTTAAAAAATTTGTTGTGAGGAAGCTAATGTTTCACTTGGAAAGTATATTTCTTGTTTAACATAAGTTTTGTCTTCTTGTATGGTTGCCTTGATGTAATGATATCTTGTAAAATAAGGCATTAGCATGAAACAAATATCTTTAAAATCACCCTTTTGATCAATCACCTTTAAAAAATTCTTAGCTCCTTAAATCTGACAGGATTCAATCACTCTGATGTACTAGATAGGAAGTACTTCGAAAAGGGTATCCAAATATGATTTTGAAATTTTCCAAAAATGGTGGGCGATGCTCATTGTTTGAGTGTCTCAGTTTGTACATGCTACTTCAGAGATAGTACATGCTACTTTATTTATATGCACGTGCTCACTGAAAAAATATAACTCGTTGGTTGACTGTTTGGGCATGCTACTTGATAACTGGTAAGTTTTAAAACACATTCACAAGCATCACTTCACTATTCATAGGTGGTAAAATACTATTTACATGTGCTACTTTTCTATTTAAAATTATTATATAAATGTTAATATGGGTTAAAAGAATCTTGAGATAAGTGTGTCATTGTTTTGATCACCTTTTTTATTTATTTTTTAATTTTTCAAAGTGTGATCAGATCTGGATGGATTTTTTTTTTGGTAAGGTAGATCAACAACCACAAAACACACAAAAAATCCCTGTTTTGACACCTAAATCTAGCACAAAGTATATGTTTTTGATAGTTTCCATGGGTCTTTAACAAAAACATATTCAGGCAAGCTACCTATAGACAGATTTTCCAGGTAACCATGGCTCTATAAGGTAGTCAACTAAATTACTTGGGTGTTTTAATATTTCTTCCAGACAAAAAGATTAAATGAATCATACAAGGGCTACGTAGTCACGATGCATGATTTAGGCTATTAACCCTACAAGTCCAGGAATTTGATATTTTTTACCTCAAAGTTTTTTTAACTTAATGAGCTTTTTTTTTCAATATTTCTCCAGCATCTGGATCTTTGGACATTGTTCTTCTCAAAGATATGCTATAATAAACCATGGTTATGGCTAGGATGCTCAAAAATATTGATAAGGTGATGATAAAGGATATATATGAAGGATAAAGGTATATGGTGGTTAATTTTTTATTCCATAGATTTGATAAGAGGGATGGAAGGATGAAAAGTAGGTGTTGAATAATGGATAAGAGGATAAGAAGAATCTATATTGTGGGTAGAAATGTTCGCAAGACCAAATTTGGTACATAGATTGAAGGGTGATGGAATGATGGAGGAACAATGAATGAAGGAGGTGAAGATGTATCTACGATATTAGATTTTAGGATATAGGAACCCAAAGTAGACACGGAAAGTGGAAACTATATGGAAGGAGATGGAGTGAAAATCTTTTGAAGCTTGAATATCAACTGCGATTTTTATTTTGTGCGCAAGTATTTCAAAAGTGACTTAAGAATCCACATACCTTAACTAAATCAATACAAAATTGAATGAATCCATACAAAAAAAACCGTTAAGAAGAGAAATAAATTTGATTGTTTCAAATCCATAAACAAGCATAAAGAAATTGAGTTATTGATGAGAAAGTATGCAAAAAAATTCTAACAAAGAGAAGAATAACCAAATTACTAGTAGGACTAAAGAAGCATAAGAAGTATATTATGTAGAAGAAAATTGAGACATTTTAAAGCTTACTATCGGCAATCACTATTGATGAAAATAAATCAGTTATAGAATAGTTAAGAATATTTGTGGACACCATCAAAAGAAATCATAATATTAAAGACAGACTTAGAGGAAGACTACAACATAAATCATTCATTGACAGAAGCATAATCAAAGTGACAGTTCTAACAAGTATTAGCCATAGGGTTTTCAACACGTTTAAAGTCCTATATATTGGAATTTTTAAGAATTTCCTAAATGTACTCAATCCGAGAAATGAAAGGACCATAACCCTTCAACATTAATTTTTTAATATTTTGTTGTAGTATATATCTATCCAATATTTCATATGAATACCTATGGGATTTCTTGAGTTCATAAAATGCTTTATTGAGTCTACTCACCATATCTATATCTTCTTGAAACCTCAAACCATTTGGTTGTTCCATATAAACTTCTTCTTTTAGCTATCAATGCAAGAATGCAAACTTGACATCCATCTAATATAATATCAAATTTTTGTTAGAACTAAAAGAAAGAAACATTATAATCGATTCCATCCTAGCTAATGGAGATAAGACTTCCTCAAGATCTATAACTTCAACTTGTATATATCCAATACATACTATTCTTTCATTGTTTTTGGTGATTTGTCCTTCTTCATTGATCTTATTCTATAAAAACTACTTAGTTCCAATCAATTTTTTTTCCATTGGTCTAGGTACTAGTTATCATCCTTTATTCTCCTTTATATGATCTATTTATGCTAGAGATATGATGTAGGAGCATCTTGGGATAGTTGGAAATCGTATCTCACCAAAAACATATTTTGGTTTGATTTTGATTTGTTTCTTGAAAGCTTGGTAATCTGGTCGGTAACTGCCTTAGAGTTCCTTGTTAGAGTGCTCGGTTACCTATTGGTTCGGTTACTTCTAGCTCAATCTCGGTGACTAGTTTCTCGGTCTCAGTTATCGAGTAAGTGTTTTGTGTTGTTGTTTGGTGATGTTTGTTCGGTGGAGCTCGGCTCGGTTGTGCCTCTCATCGAGTGGTCTATTTTCGGTGTTCTTGATCACCGACGGGGTTTATGTTATCTATTGGGTTGCCCGACTGGTGCATATAATTTGTGGTTATGGGTGGGAGTTGTGAGGACCTATATCTTTTTTGGTTCACTCTTGTATGCAGATTTAATGACCGTTGGAGGCTAATTGATGCATAACAGGTTGGTTGTGTGTGTTCATGATGCCAACTTGAGTTTATTTGTGTTATTTCATTAGTAATGCTGACTTGTGGCAAGTTTGTATAAAAGAGAGTCTAGGATGATGTTTATAAGGGGGATTTGAGAGGCAGAAGATCGTGAATAGTAAGCTATAAGTTGAAATATGTAAATTTTATGTAGATAGTTGTAAGTGGGTAGAGAGAAATTGCAGATTGCTTGGAGGCTTAAGAGCACAAATTTAGATCTAGTTTCTTCCACTTAGCTATAGATTAGACTCGAATGTTGAATCCTACAAGATCTTGTTGATGCTATTGTTGTTTTGGCCCTAAGTGGGAAGGCCTGAAAACCTGACATGTTTATTGTAATGTTTAGTTATTGATAACAATCTGATTATTGTTTTGTATAATTGAATCTGAATATGAGTATATATTGATATAAATGGTTATATCTCTAGTGTTTTGATGTTTCCATTGTTGTCTTGTTGTTGGTTTTAAGTTTGGACAGTCCTTTAATGTATCCTCCAAGCTTGAGTGCATCAAGTGGTATTAGAGCTTGTTTGTTTCTAGTGGAGCTTAGGGTTTTCAAAGATCTAGAGATACCTTCGAGAAGATTGGACCCTAGGGTGATTGCAAATCTTTATGAGGAGGTGAAAGAAAGGATAATAGAAAGATTTAGATATGAGATGGAGGCAATGAAAAATGAAATCATAAAAGGTATTAGAAATGTGGGATTACATAGAGGTATGAGAACATATGATGGTTATGAAGAAGTTGCTGAAGACTTTGAAGCTGCTAGATCTAGTGAAGATGACCAAGCTGATCTTATGGAGAGATATGGAGGAGATAGATAAGATCAGTTGTAGAGATCTAGAGATCGGTTGAGTAAAATTTACTGAATGGAGGTGCCCAATTTTTCACGTAGATTGAGACATGAGGATCTGATTGATTGGATCGATGAGTTAGAAGACTACTCTGAACTGGAAGACATTGAAGATCCTCTTAGAGTGAGATTGGCATAGACTAAGTTGAAAGGATATGCTTCTTTATGGTGGAAATAATTATAGAGGGACAAAGAAGAAGAAGATGAGATGAAGGTCAATCGGTGGAGGTTAATGATGGCAAAGCTAAAGGCTAAGTTCATTCTTGCCAACTATGAACTTGAGTTATTTATGAAATTGGATAATCTAAAACAGAAGGAGATGACTGTGGAAGATTATACCGAGGAATTTTACAATTTGACTATTCATTATTGTTATAAATTAATATTTTCTTGGTGAAATAGTTAATTAAAGGATAAACCAAGGTATCCTAAACTGTATTTGTCCTCTAGTCCAAGTAGAAGGACATGTCACTTTTTTGTAATTCCTTTAATAAGAAAATTAGTTATTCCTCCTTAAGAGGATTCTCACATTTGGAACACACTCAATGTGAATGTGGAAATCATAGAAGATGAGAGTTACATTCAAAATACTCCACTCATCTCTATTTAAGAGATGCCTCTACACACACTTTCTCAATAATCTTCTTTATTTTCTCATTTCTCCTCACATTCTGAAACTTGCTTTCATTATTGTATTGCCTCACTCATATTATTCACAAGGGATTTTTTCTTGTTTTTTTCCCTTTCAAAAATTGTGTATCTTTTGTGTTACTCTTGGAGCACTTTGGTAAATTTGGTGTTTGATCTATTGGAGCAATATCTCACTCTTTGTGTATTTGGTAAATCTCTTACTCTCGCTCACTCACTTCGATTCTTTCCTAATATTGTTTCAATTTTTTAATGTTCCAAACATGGTGTCAGAGCTAGCTAAATCCTTGTTTTAAGTGTTGCATGAACATACAATTAAAGGATATATCAATTTTGAAGGAGATTTTTTTTTTTTCTTGATCTAATTCTTGTTTGCAGGTTTTCTTTCATTGTTTTTACAAATCTAACATCTCTTTTTTTAAATCTAACCTTTTTTGGATGGTGTTCCACCTGATCAAAGTTTTTTTTCATATCTATTTCAATTTTTTAAGCTCTAATCTCACCCTCTGTCGGGAAATCGCAAGGGTTTTCTTTTTCATGCATTTTCATCCATTTTTCTCTATATCTTATTTGCAGGGTTATGATTTATATTCAGATATGTATATTTCAAGTTTTTTAATATATAATTAACAGCTCTTGAATATATATATATATATATATATA
>MU226698.1:201997-213877 GCA_018584345.1 Thuja plicata
TATATATATATATATATATATATATATATATATCACTTTGTTAAAATATTTATATCTAACATTTCATTTGTAGATTTAATCTTTTTCTGCATTATATCTCTGTTTTGATTCTTTAATTCTACTGATAACGTATTTTATTACTCTTTTCATATATATTTTTAATCTAATATAGTTATATCTCTGTTATTTTAGTTTTCATAATCTCTGATTTCTATTCATTCTTAGCATTTGTGCTAACGTTTCTATACATTCACAACATCTCTAATAACTTCTCTTACATTTTTTTAACATAATCTCTAATATTATATATCTCTGCAAGTGGTTTACTTGTTGTTAAAAATTTAATATAATAATTTAATGTCAGAAGTTGTTGCTTCCTCCTTCCTACGCCTCACGCCTTACCTCTACCCTCTTTCTCTCCCTCGTGACATTTTTTTTAGCTAACTATAAATATAACCCCCTGCATTTTTTTTGTGTCACTTGAGTTGATGTTACGTTGAAACCACCTGCAATACAAAGATAACTATAATGTTTCTAAAAACATTTTTTTATCATTAAATCAGTTTTTATCTCCATCAAATCATTTTTTTTCTATCATTAAAGCATTTTTTCTTGCATCAACCATTGTTTCCCATTATTAAAATGTTGCTTACGCTAACATTTTTTATCAACATAGATTTCATTCTTATAAATCAGTAATATAAATACACTTTTCTTGTAAGTTACTTGGAATTTTAATTGGTTATTATATCAAAACATCTTACCATAGTTTGTTTTCGTGTATGCTCATTTGTAAAGTTCCTTTGTTTTAAATTGTGGTTGCTATCAAGAATTTCTCTTTAAGCTACGGGTAGGAATTTATTTTCCTCAATTACTGTATTGTCACACCTTTTAATATTCTCTGAAATTGCAACTGATATATGTCGTTTATCTATTTTTTAGTTTTAGTTTGAATAATCTTTGAATCACTTTTATTAATTTTTTAAATTTGTTCAAATCTTTATTTACCTAAAATAGGTTTAAACGTTAAAACTTTTTTTCAGTTTAATATTTCTTAATATTGTTTTAACCCTATGATTATTATATTAATTCTAACATATTTTAAATAACTTTCATTAACCATGTCTACCCTTATTTTGGAAATCAATTTAAATTGTTCTAACTATTCGGCATGGAAAACTTTCACTTTGATTATTATTCATGGGAAAGAAGTTTATGTTCATTAAACAAAGGGGTAATCATTCTTTTTATATATTAAGCTCCTCACTTAAGTTCGTCATTTAACATTTTGTTAAACTACTATATACTTTTTATTCCTCTATATTATTTACTGCGAGATCTTTGGTTTGTTCAAAACAAATTTATTTCATTTCAAATTGTTGATTATACGTTTATTTAAACTATATACTTTAATATTTTGTTTACTCAATTAGTCTGTGTATTTTAAATTATAAATTTATTTACGATCAAGTAATTACATTCTATCATCTATTTGAATTAGTTCTCATGTTCACCATCAATGGAGTTTTCTAACTAATATCCATAACATTAATGTTGCTCACTTTTACTTTGTTCTTGTAATCATTCAACATTGCCTTCTAGTGGATTAGTTAATTATTTAGCATTTTTTTATCTTCTATATCTAATGATCTATTGTTGCATCTTTTATGAGCTCCATTTGATCCATCAGTCCATTTGTAAGTTGCATTGGGCTACACTTACTTCAGTTGATATTTATCAACTTGTTCCATTTGTAAGTTGCACTGGGATGCACTTACTTCAGTTGATGTTTATCAACTTATTCTATTTATAAGTTTCACTGGGTTGCTCTTACTTCAGTTTATGTTTATCAACTCATTCCATTTGTAAATTGCACTAGTTTGCACTTACTCCAGTTGATGTTTATCAACTTGTTCCATTTGTAAGTTGCACTGTGATGCACTTACTTTAGTTGATGTTTATCAACTTGTTTCATTTGTAAGTTGTACTAGGATGCACTTACTTCAATTGATGTTTATCAACTTACTACATTTATAAGTTGCATTGGGTTGCACTTACTTATATTGATGTTTATTAACTTGTTCCATTTGTAAGTTGCACTGGGTTGCAATTACTTTAGTTGATGTTTACCAACTTGTTCCATTTGTAAGTTGCATTGGTTGTGCTTACTTCATTTGATGTTTATCAACTTGTTCCATTGCTTTTTTTTTGGTGAGGATATTTTTCTTGAAATCCTTCTCAAATTTTGTTGTATTTCTCATATCTATGTCAGGAAATATCTTATTACTCCTCATAATCTTGTCTTTTGGTTCATAGCGGTAAACATGCTTGGCAAATCAAGATCTTACATTAATTTGGTGCTTGAGTCTCATATTCTTGTAATTTCCCATTGTCTCTCTCATATTTCTTTGATTATTATACTAACGTGATAATGCACTGCGTTCTTCATTACTTAGATCATGAGTCATGCAAGTTGTGGATTGATCATCCATATTCTTGCAATGAGATGACTCATTAGGGACTATTTATATCCATGTGATTGATTGAATATTGATGCAGGTTTCATTAGTTGACCTTGTCTATTTTCATTTGTGTATTAGTATATATCTTTCATGAGAGCGTTGATAAATACTTTCATTCCTAACTAGTTCTTTTTGAAACTTTGGTTTATCTTGATATCATGTTAGCTACATTGAACATTTTAATGATAGCTCATGCTTATCTCATTCTAAATTTTTCAAAATTTATCAAGAGTTGAATTATTTTATGATACATATTATGATTTTCTTTTCAAAGGATTTGTATCAAGGGTAGATCCCAACTATGGGAAATATAATTGTGTTTTTCTATTCTTTGATTTAGTTGATATATCATGGGCCTTCCAAAGACATCAATTCATTTAGACATGTCCTATGAATCACAAGACTACTTGAGGATGTGCATATACTTCCACTTGAACACATTTAAAGGACCCTTCTACTTCTCTTGGCTCTAGTAAAGATGCTTATATGTTACATTACTAGAAGGCCACTTGCAAAAGACAATACAATCTTTCAAGATCAAGTTGGAGATATTTTGATAAAGCCTCTTTCTAGAGAGAAATTTGAATTTTATTGCAAAATAATTGGGTTTGATAACCCTTGATGTAAATACCCCAAGTAAAAATTAAAGGGAGTGTAATAAATTAGTCTTTCCTTGGTGAACTATGTAATCAAAGGATAAACCAATGTATCCTAAATTGTATTTGTCCTCTAGTCCAAGTAGGAGGACATGTCACCTTTTTTTAATTCCTTTAATAAGAAAATTAGATATTCCTCCTTCATAGGATTATGACATTTGGCAAACACTCAATGGGAATGTGACATTCATAGAAGATGGGAGTTACATGAAAACTCCTTCACTCTCTATTTAAGAGATGCCTCTACACACACATGGTCAATAATTTTTTTCTATTTTCTCACTTCTCCTCACATTCTCAAACTTGCTCTCATTCTGTCTCTCTCCTTCTTTAGGATTTTGTCCCTCATGCATATTATTCACAAGGGGTTTTTTCTTGTTTTTGCCTCTTTCAAAAATCCTATGTCTTTGTGTTGATCTTGGAGAACTTTGGTGAATTTGGTGTTTGATCTATTGGTTAAATATCTCACTCTTTGTGTATTTGGTAAAAATCTTACTCTTTCTCTCTCACTTGGATTCTTTCCTAAGCTTGTTTCCTTTTTTTTAATGTTTCTAACAAGTATGGGCATAAAGAAATTTATAAGGAAAAGGTGACAAGGTATATCAATGGTCTGAGATTCAATATTCAGGATGAGATTGGTATGTTGAATATTGAATCAGTAGAATATGCTTATCAATATGAATTAAAGGCAACAGATAGGTTGAAAAGAAGACATCATGATAATTCCTAAGGGAAAGAGAAGCAACAACGGTCGGTGAAAGATAAGCCAAAAGTTGAAGGTGAACCGAAACATGTTGAACTAATGAGAAGAGGAGGTAGAGGTATATTAAGAGGTACTTGTTATAACTGTGGTGAAGAAAGAAATCAGTCATTCGAATGTCCCCATGCAAATAAGAAGGTTGAAAGTCACCACAAATTCTATGTTGAATGAGGTTGCTGAGAATGAACCTAAGATGGAAGGTGTGATTCTCTTTCTAAGGAGAACATTGTTTCCCTCAAAGCAAGCTGATTCTTGTTAGAGGAAGAACTTTTTCAGGACTATGTGCAAGTCTGGTGGTAAATTTTGTAAGCTGATTGTTGATGGAGGAAGGAATAACAACCTAGTTGGCAAGGAGATGGTTCAGAAACTTAGTTTGAAAAGGTTGAGGCATCCTTTTCCTTATAGGATAAGTTGGTTACAAAATAGTAATGTAGTAGAGGTGAAAGAGTTGTGCATGGTAATTTTTTACATTGCTTATTATAGAGATGAAGTATTATGTGACATTGTGGAGATAAGTTGTTGTCAGGTTTTACCTAGGATACCTTGGCAAAATGATATAGAGGTTATTCATGACTTTAAAAGGAATTTGTTTACTATCCTGAAAGATGGACAAAAGTCTACTTTGATTTCTTTGAACGGTGAAGACAAAGAAAGGAGGAACTTGAGCATTGGTAGAAGATCTGAGATGGTTGCAGGGGTTGGTGCAGACCTTCAGATTCATAAATATGAATGTACATCAATGAGTACTAGTGGGAGAAGAAGAAGAAAAACCATGGGAAGAGTGTGTCGGTTGAGGACTTGGAGGATATGTATATTAAGAACTAGTTTTGGATCTACGTGCTAAATCCCACCAGATTTTCATCCATCTATTGAGAACATATTATAACACATGGGGTGTCTGATGGAGGAGGATCCTAGGTTAGTTGGAAATCTCGTGTCACAAAAAACATATTTTGGTTTGATTTTTATTTGTTTCTTGGGAGCTTAGTAATATGGTCAGTAACTACCTTAGAGTTCCTTGTTGGAGTGCTTGGTTACCTGTTGGCTCAGTTACTTGTGGCTACATCTTGGTGACTGGTTCCTCGGTCTCGATTATTGAGTAGGTGCTTTGATATTTTGTTTGGTGGTGTCTGCTCGGTGAAGCTCATGTAGACTGTGCCTCTCATAGAGTGGTATGTTTTTAGTGTTCTTGAACACTGACTAGGTTTATGGTATTTTTTGGGTTGGGTGACTGGTGCATTTAATTTGTGGTTGTGTATGGGAGTTTTGAGGACCTATATCGTATTTGGTTCACTCTCCTATGCATATTTAATGACCATTGGATGCCGACTAATGGATAACACATTGGTTGTTTGTATTCATGATGCTCACGTGGGTCTATTTATGTTATTTCATTTGTAATTCCAACTTGTGGAAATTTTGTATAAAAGAGAGTCTAGGTTGATGTTGAGAGAGAGAGAGAGAATTATGAATAGTAAGAAATAAGCTAAAAGATGGAATTTTGATGCAAATAGTTATAAGTGGGTAGAAAAAAATTGCAGAATGCTTGGAGGCTTGTGAGCACAAGTTTAGATCTAGTTTCTTCCACTTAGATATAGATTACACTAGAATGTTGGATCCTATGAGATGCTGTTGATGCTATTATTGTTTTGGCCCTAATTGGGAAGGGCTTACAACCCGGCATGTTGATTTTAATGTTTGGCTATTGATAACAATATAATTATTATTTTTTATAATTGAATCTGAATCTAAGTATATGTTGATATAAATTGTTATATCTCTAGTTTTTTGATGAGAGAGAGAGAGGGGATTATGAATAGTAAGCAATAAGGTGAAAGAAGGAAATTTGATGCAAATAGTTATAAGTGGGTAGATAAAAACTGTAGAATGCTTGGAGGCTTGCGAGCACAAGTTTAGATCTAGTTTCTTCCACTTAGATATAGATTAGACTAGAATGTTGGATCCTATGAGATGTTGTTGATGCTATTATTGTTTTGGCCCTAACCGGGAAGGGCTTACAACCTGACATGTTGATTTTAATGTTTGGCTATTGATAACAATCTAATTTTATTTTTTCATAATTGAATCTAAATCTGAGTATGTGTTGATATAAATTGTTATATCTTTGGTTTTGTGATGTTTCCGGTGTTGTCTTTCCTTTGGCTGCAATTTTGGACAACCATTTATTGGATCCTCCAAGCTTGACTGCACAAAGATAGGAAGTAGTATTTTAATATTTATCTTGCCTTAACAAGACTTCTTCTTGTTTTAACCCCTATATTCTTATCCCATGCTATCCTCTAATCCATCACTAAATTTGGAATCTTTCATTTCTCCCATAGGAGTAATAAAATCTTCTAATTGAATTTTAGGTCTAGGAACAATTTGATTTCATTTTTCATTTACTCAAATATTTTCTCTTTCCACCACTACGTTCAACCTATTGTTATAACATCAGTATGTATTCCTTGTATTCAAGTATCCCAGGAAGATACCATAATAAAAACTTTTATCAAACATTCCTATATTTCCTTCATTTATTATAATATTGTATTTTCTCTCAAATATTCTCAAGTATTTTACCATAGGTCTTTTCAAAACCATATCTCGTAGGAATTATTTGTTAGAATGAATTTAGAATAACTAAGAGGGGAGAGGTGAATCAGTTATCCTCAGGTCTAGAAGTAGAAAATAAAAAAAAATTGTCTTTCAGATCTACTTGGTAGCAGTAGCATAAGTCAACAACTTTAATCATACAGTTTACTATCAATTGAAATTAGCTTGTAGAAACATAACAGTAAAGAAAACCATAAGCATTCACACAAGTTGACAATAGTATTTAACGTGGAAACCCAATATGGGAAAAACCACCAGTAACATGCTACCAAGTATTCACTCTTCTGAAGTGATGCCCTATGAGGAGCCAACCCTATTAAAGGTTACAATAACACACTGCTAGGTGCGACCTGGTTAAAGGATTTAGTCACCCTATCATGAGTGGCCTTGTTAGAGGACTTACAACATTCCACCTGAATGTCACCTTGTTAG
The DNA here is from genome assembly GCA_018584345.1 of Thuja plicata. Lineage (NCBI taxonomy): Eukaryota > Viridiplantae > Streptophyta > Pinopsida > Cupressales > Cupressaceae > Thuja > Thuja plicata. The sequence goes on from MU226698.1 coordinate 208,984, forward strand.
AGGATTTATACAAATGACTGTTAGGTCAACCTTGTTAAAGGATTTAACTAATACAATGGTTAGAAAGTAATCAGTAGCTATGATATGGTACATACAACTTACTTTGCAAATTCAGATCCAATTACAGCTCTGATGTTAACTTACTGGATAGCCTACATTGTCATTTAAACCTTCTGATCTACTTGGAAATCTGTCAAGCAATCACACATGCAACTCTGTGCTTCTGTATTAAGCCTTCTCGGCTAGATCATGCCAAATAGTAAATCAACTATGCAACACTTTTGCATACACATCCACTTCACATTCAGCAGCACACTTTAGTATACCAAATGAATAACCCCTTGAGGTTATCATATACCTCTCTATTTAGGTCAGATAAATCTTTTTCTGCTTAAACAAGATCGTAGATCTTAGGTTAGGTTAGATCCAATGGATCATCCCATCTTTGCATTACATTTACTTCTCTAAAGTAATCTCTAATTGAATCTTTGAACCATGCATTAATTACGGTTGCCCATATATTAAATGAGGTGGATCAATCTTTAATTAACATTACATAACCCAATAAAAATAACTAAGTCAACCAGACATCTTAAATCTCATCATTAATAAAATTACTGTAAGTCAGCCAGCATCACTATTTTCACTTGGCAATTTCAATGGTGCTCAGCATTGAACAACTTTGCTCGTCACAAACAACTTTGCTCGGCACAAGCAACTTTTCTCGGCACAAAACAGCCAGAAAAACTATCTTTGAATGATAAACAACTAATTACTTTTTCAGAGTGCCAACTGATCAAGTACCCTTTTATTTTCCTCAACTCAACCATTCACTTGGTCTTCTTGTTAAATATTCTTCATTAACACTAGATATGGTACTCAAACAGATAACAATAGTCTCACCAGTAAAGGTTTGACAGCAATGACAAAATAACAATTGCTTGCATTGTCACCTTCCAACAATCTTTCTTTTTGGAATTGATGGCAACACAAAATATTAAAACAATGATTTAACAATCATAGTTTCCAACCAATCCAAAAGTTCACCTGTATTCCTTGATATGAATGAATCTTCATTAATGTCTTTAGCTTCATTCTAATTCTTATTTGTAAAAATTTCTCCCTCTATGTCTAATCACACTATAATCATCTGTGTCTAATCATCTGTAGACTCCCTCTGAGTAGATAATCACTTCAATATTTTAATAGTAACTTTTGCCTCTATATAGGTAATCACTCCCTCTTTGACAACAATGCCAAAGACGTCAAAATATTTATCATGTAGATCTTCAATATCATGCTAATCTTGTCATCTTTGATTATGACTAATTTTCTTTTCTGTCCTTGTTCATCTTCACAACTTTAGCCAACATGCTAAAGTGTGACTTACTGTGCATCAATGTGTCAAATAGTCTGAATGTAACATTTGATGCAACAGTACCATAAAAAACTTAATTAGCCTTAGTGAGGGGAATCACCCCCAATTTACCTCATAGATACTCATGAGCATCCTTGGGTAGTGCTTTTGTGAATATGTCTCCTAATTGCTCTTTAGTGTTTACATAATCAAGTCTTACTTCTTTACTTTGAACTAGCTCCCTCAAGTAATGATACTTGATAGCTATATGCTTTGTTTTTGAGTGCATCACATGATTTTTAGAAATATTAATAGCACTCTTTTTATAACAATATATGACAACTAGGTCAGTGATTTCTTCCTTCATACCTTTCAGTAGTATCTTCAACCACACAATGCTAGAACAATTAACTGCTACTGCCACATACTCGGCTTCAGCTGTAGATTTTGAGGTGTAGTTCTGTTTCTTTCTTGTCCAGGAGATCAATCTTTTTCCTAAAAGAAATGCTCCACTAGTAGTTCTTTTCCTATTGTTGGTTGTATTTCCTATTTTTGCTGCTTTGCCTTGTTCGTTGTCCTGCCTTCTAAAAATTTTTAGGTCTTCATACTTAAACCTTGTCAAAATTGCATCAACCCTGAAAAACCCTAGTATCCAAGTGTTAAAATGATGCATTTTAAAACCCTAGGCCATGTGTTTATATTTCATCGTTACTTCTTCAAAGTCACTTGGGACATGTGCTTTAAGTTGGGTCGCCTGTTCGCGTTACCCAGAACGAATATGCTAAATCCTCTCCCGACTTCGCTTTTGCCTTGTGTCGCATAGTCTCCTTACAAAATGGAATATTCCTTCTGTGTCTTGAGACTTAGCGATATCTTTTTAGTCGGGTAGTCACATGAACTTTGTGTTATAAGCTTTGAAAAGAAATGGGACCCACTACTCAGTCGGGTGATCGCAAGAGAAGTCAAAAGGTCAAAGAAATGTCATCAGACTTCGTGATTCACTTCATGTCGCATGATCGCTAGATCAGGTCATGATAAACAGTTAAGTATTCCTTCAGCCGCGTGGTCTTGTGATGAAATGACAGTTAAGGGATAACAGTCTAGACTACGCGGCTAACTGTTTGGTGTTAGTGATTTCCCTCAGTCGGGATGTCGCAAGAATAGGAGTAATGACTTAGCTCTTCAGTATACCTTAAGTGGATAAAGGAATAGATGACATCTGTCATGATGTGAATGGTTGTCGGGAGGTCATTAGAAGGAGAAAATGGATCAAGCGATAAAGAGACTAAGGTATGTTTGCCTTCAGTCGCGAGGTCTCCAGGTGATTTAAGGGCATGAAGAAACATTAAGCGATCACGCGCCTTCCATTCGATGAAAGAATAAAGAGATTTGACGGTGGTCACGTTATCTAGAGATAAAAGTGTCCCAGGAAGAAAGTCCTCTCGACTTGGCGGTTAGGTCATGTCGCAAAGTCGCTTTAAATAGAGAAAGGGTACTTTTCAATGATAAGATCAAGTTTAAGTTGTCACCCGACTCAGCGACTAAGGTTGTCGTAAGAGGGAATATGAGCATCTAGCGACTTAGCGATAATTATAAAGATTAATGATGAACAGTTTTTCACCAAGTCTGGAGAAAGATGATGAGTTAGTGTTAACCCCACGCGACTTAGATTTTTACTTGTGTCGCGTGATCACCAGATGGACTTGGGTCAGCCAAGGTAAAGAATGTGCATTGTCGCCAGGTCTAGAGATTAAACCATGGTAAAGGAAAAGTTCTCGCGACAAAGAGACTTCCTACAGTCACGAGGTCGCCAGATCTTGAGATCTAAAATGCGGTGCCAAGTAGATGACATGACAGAATGGATCTCTCGGCGGCCAATCAGATACATGAATTTTGATTACTGTGCACAAAAGGTAGCTGAGATGTATGACAGAGGAAAAATCAGATGATGCCATGTCAGCTATCTTAAACGTTTGATGATTGCGCCAAAGATTCATAATTTCAAATTCAATTTTCTGTCAACTTCATGCAACTACGGCTAGGTTTTTGAAAGCTCACGGCAGGGTAACTTAATGGTAGAACTAACGTTTCCGAATCATGAGCCATGTACTCTGAATCGAGATGGCTATAAACAGAGGATTTTCCTTTCATTTTTGTTCACCGTGCTTTCAGATTTCAGAGCTAAGTTGATTATTTTTCAGTGAAAAGTGATATTCAGAGCAAGTGCAGTATTTTCAAAGGTGATAAGAAACTTCTAAGAGTTACAGAGAATTGTATTCAGAACAGACAGTTGATATTGGAATTTAGATTTGTTTCAATATCATTCCAAATAGAGATTCAAGGTGCTTGCAAAGATGAGTAGAGCTGTGAGCGTTGCTTCTACAAGCGGAGGCAGTGGAGAAGAGAAAAAAGGAAAACCTAGCTATTCAGACGAGTTTCTCCAGCTGCTGCCAGGTTCAACACAAAACAGGAAGATAGATGCAGGAGTGTTTAAAGATGAATTCATGAACATCAGAGATGCTGTAACCCTGGGAACAATAGGTTATTCTCTCTTTACATACTTTTATAAAAATTAAGATAAACCTATCCCTGTTTCAAACCCTTGGACATCTGGTCTGGGTAGATTATTAGTGCCTGATGTGTTCCTGGATGTTGACTTATTTTTGGACCTAGAAAATCATTATGATGCCCTTACAAAGACCATCAAGAGAGATGATGGCACTGCCTTGTTGATATTAAATAGAAATTCTTTCATGCAAGCATTTGGTTTATTCAGCACCATGTCTACCAAAACTGACATGAAGAAACAGGAAAAGAGATATAGTCTCAAGCTTGGTGTTGCAAGGAGCTTGTTGAAGAAGCATATGCCAAAAGAGTTAAGAGATCATGTAGGTCCTAAGGCTGAACCCTACCCATATTACTACAAGGACCTGCACTTTTATATCAAGTATAATGCCTATGCCCTTTGCAGAGTATTGGGGATAGATGGAGATGCAGAAAAAATAGGTCATGGTGTCCTAATGATGGTCTTGGACCTACAAGAGGTGCATTCAAGCACCAGTTATGACTATATCCAACATATAATTGATGAGATGCACGAGGGTTTTATTGCAACTCAGAAGAAATTGAAAGATCCAAAGGAAAAGGAACCAAAGTTTTTGCATTATTCAGTCTTAATGCACCTTCTTTTATATTACAACTTTGCAATCATGGACCCCCACAATTTATCTCCTTAGAGATTCTTTCAAGCACAGCCAAATCCTGTCCAGTTCTGGGTTAGGGTTTGGAATTATACATCCAGAGATTGTGACTTCTGTGCCTTTGAGAATTGGATTGTATATCCAATAGTAAAGAGTTTAGGAATAAGCAGGACCATAATTCCTTTAAAAGTCATACAACTTCTTAGGCCCTGTGAATATCTAGAAAACTGGCCTGGAAACCATAACTGGGGTGACTTCTTCTTGGAGGAGAATTTCACCATATTCAGAGTATTTGGGTGCATTCACCCACCCCATATTTTGCCTTATTATGTGCCAA
>MU226698.1:230933-252344 GCA_018584345.1 Thuja plicata
AGCTCAAAAATGAAGAAGGACCTTATCCAGTCCTTAGCAATTAGGCTTTTCTTGTCTCTGAATCAGGAGTAGAAGGTACAAGATTCACATAGACATTTCAAGCATTGTGGTTCATACAAGAAAAATCACTAACACCTATCATCAACATTTCTAGCCCAATCAGAATAAGTGTAAACTCTGAGTTTAAAATTGTCATTTTTTTTGTAGTATAGACCATAGTCATCAGTTCATTTTAAATATCTTAGAATCCTTTTTACTGTCATCATGTAAGTTTCTTTGGGATTAGCAGAAAATCTTGCAACAATTCCAATAGCTAGGGCACTATCAGGTCTACTGTGTACAACATACTGTAGTTTTCCAATCATTGATCTGTAGAGTGTTTGGTTCACTTCTTTTGTGTTATCATCTTTTGTTAGCTTCTGTCCAGTAGCCATGGGTGTACTCATTGGTTTGGACTCTTCCATTCCAAAAGTTGTCAGTATCTCTTTGATATATTTAGATTGAGTAATATAGATACCATTCTTCATTTGATAAATTTGTAATCCAACAAAGAATTTTATTTCACCAAATATAGACATCTCAAACTCAGTTTGCATCCCTGTTGCAAATTTTTGACATAACACATCTTATCCACTAAATATGATGTCATATACAAAAATTTCAGCCAATAGTGTACCTTTGTTTTTCTCTATTTTTGTGTACAAGTTGTTGTTGTCATTGGTTCTTGCAAATCCAATCTTGATCAGATAATTGTGCAATCTCTCATACCATGCTCTTGGTACTTGCTTCAGTCCATATAGTGCTTTGTGCAATCTACAAACCATATCCCTTTTGTTTGGATCTATAAAACCATCAGCTTGCTTGATATACACTTCTTCTTCCAAGATACCATTGAGAAATGCAAATTTCACATCCATTTGACAAAATTTGAATCCTTTATAGGTTGCATATGCAAGTAAGTTTTTGACATCTTCCAATCTAGCAACTGGGGTGAAGGTTTCACCGTAGTCAATTCCTTCCTCCTGTTCATAACCCTTGCATACCAATCTAGCTTTGTTTCTTGTCACGTCTCCATGTTTATTCAGCTTGTTCCTGAATACCCACTTTGTGCCAATTACATTTTTGTCCTCTGGCCTAGGTACAATTGTCCAAGTTTTGTTCTTCTGAATTTGTTCAATTTCCTTATTCATTTCTTGTATCCAATCTTCATTATCTAAAGCATCTTTCACTATTTTGGGCTCAAATTCACATAACATACATGTGTCATTTTTCAACTTACTTATTGTCATAACAACAGAATCCTTTGATCCAATGATTTGATCAGAATTGTGATTCCTTCTCACATATTTTTCTAGAGTAGGTTTAGTCCTTGCTTTAGGTACATTGTCTCTATTCAATTCTAGTTGATTCTGTGACTCAACATCTCCATCAGATAGCTCGGCATTCACTTCTAGTTGCTTGGCAACTCCACTTCGTGACTCGGCAGGTGCATGTTGTTTCTCAGAAATAGTCTCAAGTAGTGAATTAGAATATTCCTCATCCAAATATATGAATGATCTATAGCTTTCAAGTTCTTGTGTACTTTCAGCTTCATTTCTTTCTGCAAACTCATCAATTCTTACATTTGCACTTTCAAAAATTTTGTTAGTATTAGAATTCAGACATTTGTATGCTTTTCTTTTCATTGAATAACCATGGAATATGCCTTCTTCTCCTTTAGCATCTAGTTTTTCATTTCTATTGTCTTTCAGTATAAAACATTTGCTTCCAAATACTTTAAAATATTTTACACTACGTGCATAACCATACCAAAGTTCATAAGGTGTAGCATTTGTACCTTTCTTCACTTGAACTCTATTCAGTGTATAGACTGCAGTACTTACAGCCTCTTTCCAATATTTTTGTGCAATTTTTTTCTCCATCATTAGTTGTCTAGCACAACCCATGATAGATTTGTTCCTTCATTCAGAAATACCATTTTAAGGAGGAGTCCTTGGTGCAGAAATCTATCTCTTTATGCCTCGGTCATTGCAAAACCTATTAAACTCATTATAAATAAACTCTCCACCTCTGTCAAATCTTAAGCATTTCAATTTTTTTTTTATTTCCTTTTCAAATTTAGCTAGGTACCATTTGAATAACTGGAATGCATCAGATTTTTCTTTGAGACACATTACAGTCATCATTCTTGAATAATCATCAACAAACAGAATAAAATATCTAGCACCATAATAACTTCTTTCTCCAATGGGACCATAGAGATCAGTATGGACCAATTCCAGAATTTCCTCTGATACATGTGTTTTACTCTTGAAACTAGACTTAGTCATCTTTCCTGGTTGACATTGTTTACACATAACATTCTCAGGTTTCTTTAACTTAGGTAGCCCTCTAACCTTTTTCAATTTTCTTATGCTTACCAAGTTATCAAAGTTCACATGACACAACCTCTTATGCCATAACCAAACATCATTGCATTGTGAAAACAAACATGTTTCTTTAGATAAATCCAGATAACGTAAGTTACCTTTAGTCTGATCAGAACTTCCAACAAGTTCTCTAGTAGAATCATAGATGCTAGCTTTTCTATGATGGAATTCAACTTTGTAACGAGTAGTGTTCAGCTGTGCAAAACTCAACAAATTATATTTAAGATCATCAAACCAATACACATCATCACATCTAATTTTGTCAGTCAGGTTAATCAATCCATTACCTTTGATAAGACATGGTGCATCATTACCAAATTTTACATATCCTCATTTACATTGATTTAGGGTTTTAAACTTATCTTTGTCATCAGTCATATGATGGGAACAACCATTGTCAATGATCCAACGATCATTTTTGCTCATATAAGAGATTAGTGCAGTTTTCTCATCATCAAGAATCTTCTTTCATTGCAACATAAACAACTTCTATATCATTGTCATCAGAATTATCAGTGTCTTTGTAGTCCATATATTTCCTGAAGTCTCGGTCATCCTTTCTTTCTTTGTATTCTTTTTATTTGTTGTCCCTTCTTTCATCTTTTTCATTCTTGTCAAGACATCTAGCAGCTATATGACCAACTTTATTGCATGAAAAACAAATAATAGGAAGTTTACGTCTGTATTTTCCTTTTCCTCTGGATAGTCTTTTTTCCATAAGTGCTTCAAGTTCTTCAAGATCATCATCAGAAGTGTCATTGTCACTGTCCACATGTTTCTTTCCTTTCTTGGATTTGTTGAGAACCAGCTGTGATCTAAAAGCATAATCAATCCCTTGTGGATTATAGTTATCATAATTTGACATTTCAAATGCAGTGAGTCTGCCTATCAGATTTTCCAGATTCAGATTATTGTTAGGAGTACATCTCAATTCTTGAATTGTAGAAACTCTAATAGAATATACAACAAGTAAAGTTATCAGTACCTTTCTCATTATGGTGTTCTCATCGATTGTTCCATTAGCCCCTCTAATGGCATTTACAACTTCTTTTACTCTACCATAGTATTGAACAACATTTTCACCTTCTTGCATTCTCATTTCATCAAACTTACCTCTTAGACATTCTGATTTTGCTCTTAGTATATTTGTGTCTCCACCATAGACAGTCGCAAGTCTATCCCACATATATTTTGCATTTGTGCAACTCTTTATATCATCAAACTCTGAATAGCTCAATGAGGAGGCGATCTCCAACATCGCTTGATTGTGCTCTTGCTTTTCTTTCAATTGAGTAGTTGTGAGAGGAGTAATAGGTGGTACATAGGCATGCTCAATAAGTCACTTAGCATCATCTCTAATACCAGCCAAATGCAGTTTCATCAAACTCCGCCATGCTAGGAAGTTATCTTTGTTCAGCTTAGGAACCTCCTTCTTATACATCTTGATCTTTTCACTCCAAGTACCTTCAAGCTATTTTCATGAGACCAAAGCTTTGATACCAATTGTTAGTATGAATTTAGAATAACTAAGAGGGGAGGGATGAATCATTTATCCTTAGGTATAGATGTAGCAAATAAAAAATTTCTATATTTTTGATCTACTCAGCAGCAGTAGCATAAGTCAACAACTTTAATCATACAGTTTACTATTAATTGAAATTAGCTTGTAGAAACATAATAGTAAAGCAAACCATACACATTCACACAAGTTGACACAATTATTTAACGTGGAAACCCAATACAGGAAAAACCACCAGTAACATGCTACCAAGTATTCACTCTTTTGAAGTGATGCCCTATGAGGAGCCAAACCTGTTAAAGGTTATAATAACACACTACTAGGTGCGACCTGGTTAAAAGATTTAATCACCTTGTCAGGAGTGGCCTTGTTAGAGGACTTCGAACATTCCACTTGAATTTCACCTTGTTAGAGGATTTATACAAATGACTGTTAGGTCAACCTTGTTAAAGGATTTAACTGATACAATGGTTAGAAAGTAATCAGCAGTTGTGATCTGGTACATACAAATTACTTTGCAAATTCAGATCTAATTACAGCTCTGATGTTAACTTACTGGATAGCCTACATTTTCATTTCAACCTTCTGATCTACTTGGAAATCCATCAAGCAATCACACATGCAACTCTATGCTTCTGTATTAAGCCTTCTCTCCTAGATCATGCCAAATAGTAAATCAACTATGCAACACTTTTGCATACACATCCACTTCACATTCAGCAACACGCTTCAACATACCAAATGAATAACCCCTTGAGGTTATCGTATACCTCTCTGTTTAGGTCAGATAAATCTTTTGCCGCTTAAACAAGATCGTAGATCTTAGGTTATGTCAGATCCAACAGATCATCCAATCTTTGCATTACATTTACTTCTCCAAAGTAGTCTCTAATTGAATCTTGAAACCATGCATTAATTATGGTTATCCATACATTAAATAACATGGATCAATATTTAATTAACATTACATAACCCATTAAAAATAACTAAGTCGGTCAGAGATCTCAAATCTCATCATTAATCCAATTACTGTAAGTCGGCCAACATCACTATTTTCACTCGGCAATTTCAATGGTACTCGACATTGAACAACTTTTCTCGTCATGAATAACTTTGCTCAACACAAGCAACTTTGCTTGGCATAGAACAGCCAGAAAAAACTATCTTTGAAAGATAAACAACTAATTACTTTGCTAGAGTGCCAACTGATCAAGTACCCTTTTATTTGCCTTAACTCAACCATTCACTTGGTCTTCTTATTAAATCTTCTTCATCAACACTAGATATGGTACTCAAATAGATAACAATAGTCTCACCAGTAAAGGTTTGACAGCAATGACAAAATAACAATCGCTTGCATTGTCACCTTCCAACATTATGTGTATGTCTTACCCTTATCTATAGCCTATTAAGACTATAAATAATAGTGTTCACAATATATCTCCAATATATATTATCTAATTAGCATATTTTAGCATTGTTCTACCCATAACAACACTTCAATTTTTATTTCAACTACTCTATACTTCTATGGAGTTATAGGAGCAAATAATTTTCTTCTATTTCCATACTTTCATAGAATCTATCAAAATCATATTATTTAAATTCTCCTACTTTATAAGATCTCAAACATTTAATCCTAGCATTCATTTTATTTTAAACAAAATTCTTAAAAAAGTTCAATGTATCAAGAGCTTAATATTTTTCTCTTAAAAATATCACCTATGTCATTCTAGAAGAATCATGAATAAGTAACAAGAAGTAGCATTCACCATTGAGACTCTCTTATTCTTTTAGTTCCATATAGATCATTATTAATTAGATCCAAAGGAACTTTCACTTTATAGGAACTGATCGTCATCAAATTATCAAAGTTAATGTTACATTCTTTTGTTCCACAACCAACATTCAATTGTTAGTGCCAAAGAGAGACTATCTCCTTTATTCTTCTATTGATTGTAGACTTTAAAATTTCTAATGAATTATACAACATATTTTGTAGAACCTTTCTTGATTTCACATCTACCTCCATTAAAGCTAACCAGTAATCCTTTGCAACATAACTAACTCACACGTAAAAGAATTTTCCTTAAACCATTGACATAATAAATTCACTGGAATGTTTTCCTCTAAATACAAATATTTCTCTTACTACATATGGGTGTTGAGCCTTCACTAGTAAATTTTATTAATCCTCCATCATATTTTTCTAGTTTTGTAAGCACTCTTATATCACTTGAAATTTGGTTTGAACAACTAGAATCAATGATCCTCAATTAAGACTCTTGTTTTGCATGCAAACTGTTTGTTGCTCCAACAAAGATTCTAGAAACTCCTAAGAATAACCCACTTTCTATCAACAAATAATTGGACTCAGTGGACAATGAACAAGATTCAACCCCAAGATTGTTATCTCCATCTCTTTAGGGTCTCCTAGATGTTGTTGAGTTAACCTCTTAGCAACATCAAAAGACTCACTCAAACACTCAATAGAATGTTGCATAACAAATGATGTCCTCACAAAAGTATGTCAAAAACCAATAAAGATTACTTAAAATTTTCTTATCTCTTGAGCTATTTTTACTAAGAAGCATGGAGAAGATAAGCTAAACTAGTCCTACTCCTATTAAAAAAAAGGTGAAATGACTTTTGATTAAGAATTGTTTCTAAATCAGATCTAGAAAACATCATATATCAATGTATGATCTTGGGGTGTGGATTCAAACCTTAGATTATGAATGAAAACTCAAATACTAGATCACTTCAAATTAGTGAGGCTTTTGACATTAATGGATAATATAAATGTAGATCCTTTTATTGTTGTATAATAATTCTTACATATCCATGACATATCTCCTAATTCACTCTATTCAATGCATAGGCTTTAATTCCTTCCTTGAAGGGAACCCATACACAAAATCAAACAATAACAAAGAAATTTTAAAGACAAATCAAAATAATGTTGATAATATGAGCCATGTGAAATAAGAAAACATACTTAGAGACAATATCTACAACATATTCATTATCTACTCATGAACGAATTAGAACTATTGAGATAATTATGTACATTCATTCATTATGAAAGTATTCAGATGCTAAACTATACAAATCTCTATTCTGCTTGCCCAAAATTTAGAAATTTAGAACCCCTTACAATAAAGAAGGAGAACATATAAAAGAGAAGAAGACTTTGGATGTAATTTGCATGTGACACATGTCCATTCTCCAAGTATGATCTGCATTTGATTCTAGAATCTTCCCTCTCTCTTCTCCCTTTGATGTTAGAATATCTAATTTGAAAAATATCTACTCATTAAACTACATTTTGTTTCTTTTTATTTTCATTCCTACCTTGCTTTTAGTTACAACTCAAACTGATTTGATTCTCTTCTTTATTCTCATCATTTTATATTCCCCCTCCTCAAATTCCAATTGTAACTGCATTGTGTCCTTTCCCTTTATAGCATTTTTACACTTGGTTTAAATAATTTTGGCAAAAGCACTTTACAATTTTAGTAAAATTATTTGCTTGATTAAACATTATTATTATGAATACATAAAACTTTCACCCCCTTTCTATTTATGTAAAGAAAATTCACTCTTCTACTGTATCATCCATACCTGGAAGTGAAATTAATTTTTACCCCTATGTGTAAACATTTTAGTTGCATCTTCAAACAACATTTTCACTCAATCATTGTGTCAATAAAACATTTCCACTCCATTAGTGCACCCCTTCATCTTCATACTTTGGTCCATTATTATTATTTTCACGTGCAATTATTTTACCTTGTTTCCCTGACCTGTTTGGTAGCTAGAATATGCCTAGAATTGGGATTATCTAATTCCTAGTTTTGTTTCATCTTCAAATTGGAATTTCAAAATTCCAATTTTGCCTCAAAATGAGCATATGCATCTTCCACCAAAATAGGTGGAATTGGAATTTTGAATTCCAATTCCAATTTTTGTAAAACCAAATTTAATATCTCATCAAATCGGTGACTTCTCCAAACCTTCATTCCGAAACACGTTGGTATGTTATATTACTATATATACACATATGTGTGTATAGACACACGTGTGTGTGCATGTGTGCATATACACACGTGTGTGTATTAAACATATGTGTGTATATATATACACACATATATACATAAGTGTGTAAATATATATACGTGTGTATATATATTCAAAGAAATTAAGAAATAAACAATTAAAAATCCTTATGCATCTTCTTAGTCATCTTTTGGGTAAACCAAATGAGTCCAGCCCATATTCGAGAAATCATTATCTTCCAAAATTGGAGCATTTTCCAGAAATGAAAAATATCCACTTTTTTCCATGTCTGTGATTTCATTCATCCTTATGCTCATATTTTCACCTACCTCTTAACCTCTCTAAAATCCTTTCACATTTTGACTTTAAGTAAAAATATTTCACTTTGTCCTCATGAATGAAAACCACACCTTGTTTATTTGTTTTTGATAAAATAAGCAGCAAGAGGGTGCTAGCCCGTGAAACAGAGGACTAGAAGCACATTAATAGGATATTAATGGCACCAGTCGAAGCTTATAGCATATTAGCAGTTTATCACAGGCAATAAAAGTTCTGCCTCTATCAAAAACAAAAGTTTCAGTTCTACTTAAAAAGATAAAACCAGAGAACTTACTAACAATAACGTCTTCAAAAATATTGTCCCTAAGCCACGCAGGGCTCGACCAAAACAAAAATCTAAACTTAATAATAACCCCCATAATAGAGCGGGGGAACCATGGGACCAGCCCAGTCAAAAAAACCAAAACCATAGGCAACGCAATTAATTCTTCTCTCCCAACTGTTTGGACAGTAGGGATCGCGCCTATTCCTCCTGGAGAAACAGAAATAGATCTCTATTCTCATCATTTGCTTCCAGTTTGCCATCAGCCAGCTTCTCCTGCACGTTGCAAAGGGTTAATGCCAAGGCATGCATCACTTTCAAAGAAAATTTGTTTTTCCTCCTGTAGAGATCCATCATGTCCTGCATAACCTTTTTGATCTCTGCAATTTCCTTGTCAATATTCACAAATTTAATTTTGAGGGTGCCAGTAAAATTGCATTTTTCCTCCATTCCAGCTGAGAGGGGTTTAACCTGGGGGTCTCCGTGAGGGCTTTGGAGAGGGGAGGGACTCATAGTTCTCTGGGGGTTGGTCAAGGGGGTGTTAGCAGTTGGGCTCATACAACCTTCCGAGGAAACCTTTCTGGAATTTGTGGATTGGGAGGCATTTTCTGTGAGAGAGAGCTCTTTGGAGGCCGTCTCCAGCATCTTGATTTTGCATTGCTCTTTGGCAATTTTTTTAGACCTCCTTTGGCCAGACCCGCTAAGGTCCACCTCTAGATTGACAAGGGTTTCTGTAATTTTCTATTTTTTTGGCTTAAAATCTGTCTCGGGTGTGCTGTCAGCGCCTTTCTCTTCCATGCAATCCACAGAGTCTGAGACATGAGAGTCCTCAATCTATATATTAAAATAATTCCTCGTTTAATAATAAATTTCCCAAAAAGGATTGAATATTGAACTGTACTTATGTAAATTCAGTGCCTCTTTGGTAGATGCGATAGTCTTTCTACCCATTTCACAATGCAAATATTAGATCCAAACTTGGTTGCTCAGCAATTGAAGCAGCGTTAGATAAGCTCAATACCTCTATCGTCAACGTTGTCTATCATATTTATCTAAAGTGTTTGTGTTGTACTTAAATATGCCATGAGCTTGTCTTTGGAAAGTAATCTCCTATTATGAATTTGTACCAATCCTCCTTCCATTGTACAAACTTGAAATATTTTGATCATTTTCACAGGACGGTTGGTTGGGAATAACTAAAAATTATACATCATCTATCTGCTTTACCATGTGATCAATTGAGACACATTACCTTAAGTTCCATCGAAATGAAGAGTTCTTGAATTTTGTCTATTTTTTTATTAAGATAAGAAGATGATATTTATCTGATGTCAATTAGACCATATGGATATTTCAACAATTCACAACTGATTGCATTGCATTTGCATGAATTTACTTTGCCCTTGTTCTGGTATCGGTGGCTTTGTCGCTGATGATTGTGCAATCCTTAATCTGGCTGATTTGTACTTCATCTCAAATTATACATATCCTGTTCGGTAGCAAGAAAATTCATTACTTACAACAACACTATATATTAAAGTATTCACACTGGCTAATAAAACAATAAAGATAGGTATATTGGTCTCCTTTCTCATTACACAATCTACAATTTACTTATTAATTAGACAAAACCCTTCAAGATAGTGCCTACAAGCGATGGAAACAAACAAACGTTGTTTTCCTCACATTGTACATGGGCAGAACTTCAAGAAGAGCTACTTCAATAGTCCTTTCTCTATATGTGGGTGTAAATTATCCATTGCGTTAATCTTCTACAGGGATATGAAGTGGCCTGATTGTTAGGATAGGACTTTCTGAGTCTATTATGTTGTCATTAGTTTTGCTAGTCATATTGTTCATAAAAGTCAGTGGGTAAAGTGCAAAGAGACAGACCAGAGACATGCACCGAGCAAAGACAGTTACCGAGCAAGTCAATTATCGAGTGAGTAAGTCACCAAGCAATGATAGTTATCGAACTGAGCACACTTTATCGTCGAGCAAGAACAGAACATGTTACCGAAGTTAACATAGCCGTCATAATCATTCAATGCAGATACATTAAATTTGGACACCGGATGTTTTATAGAACCCAAGGCGACCGTTAGTTAGAATATTGGGATTGCAAAAAACTAATTGTACATGATCACATGACAGATCCACCAATGAAAAACAAAGATGGAATAATGCTAACTAATATTGCACCACTTAATCTCCACCGTTGAGGGTAGAAGCCCTAGATCTTTATTAACCCCCTGGAAGTCATATAAAAGATCAGAGAAATAGAATACAGAAGATGATAAGATGATGCGTATGAAGTAGAGCTAAAAGGGAAATGAGATATATGCAGAGTAAAGCAGAGCTTAAGTTATTGAGCTACCAAATAAAGTTTGAGGTAATAAAGTCAGTGAGCATAAAGAGTCTGAACATCATTTGATTGATACATTTACTAGGTAGTTCCTAACAGGTCTTATATGGTACATCTCTTAGATTAGAGATTGTAAAATCCTTTCACAAGGTAGCGTCTTATTATATTACTAACCAAACACTCTTTTAGTTCCAGTAGTGAAAGTTTTGAGTGTCATCTCCAACACAATTTTTTCCTCTAACAAGGATTTCAGGATTCACCCCTCCCCTCCCTATAAGGCATCATTCAACCTATCGACTGGGATTTCCAGTTCTCCAATTTGACCAAAGTCAGCATCAATCTTTTTGAGGGCCACAAAGACGATTCTCAGCTACGTACAGGCCCACAATATGTAAAGGCATCAATATGATCTACACGCATAGAACTCCATCGAATCAATAACGCAACTTTGAGGAAAACAAAACATGTCGCTCATAATTTTGCAAAGTATACACTCATTATGTAACAATGTCAAACCTTGCACATGAGTTCTCGAAACCATTTCCATTGATTCTCCTGATCGTAGTCCATAAGCAATAAAAATAGCAAGAAACTTTTAGTTTGTTTGCATTTATTGGTGTTGGTAATGACACTAATGCCGACAATGGTGCTTCTGAAACACCAGTTGACGCAGCTCTCTGAGAAATTTCGTTTCTTCCGTAGGTCATTGAGCCACATCATTAAACTTCCATGCAATTTTCTCTCCAAAAAAACAGGCAGAAAATCATTGCCTCAAACCCCTAAAAAGGTAACCAAGAAAATTAGAACTCATTTTCAATGATTTTCTATCTCCCGCATTCCCTCAACATTTTTCACCAAACCCTAAATATCACACGAGGAAAAGCGGGGAAAAATCCCTTACTAATTTTTAATTTCAAATAGGATACCTCGCAAGCCCGTGGTCTACCGAACAATTTTGGCCTAACCCCCAGGGATAGCAGGGTGTTTGTAAATTTTAGAAAAACTTTAATATTGGCACTTTCAACAATCACCCTGTGCGGCTTTGTTGATTTTTATTTTAGCCACTTTCACTTCACGAGAATGCTGGGTGAGGTAGATTTTAGATAAAAATCATTTTCCTTTAACCTCGCGTACCCCGTGGATGATTTGGGGTTTTCCATTTTTCTTAGTGGGGAATGCGGGTCACGTTCAATGTCTTTTATAAAATGGTAGCAGGTTTCATCATATTTTATATGCCACTTCTCACTTTTGACATATCTATAGGTTACTTGAAAAAATGATCTGAAACATGATCATTTTTCTATTTTAATATTTATAATACATGTATTTAAATTTTTAAAAGCGTTAAATAAATCCTTCCTTTTGAATAATAGGCACATAAAAAATTCAAATTTTTCAAAATTTTAAGGTTATAATGGTGGCGCTTGTTGCGGGTGTAGGCACAACAAAAATTCAAATCTCTCGGAGATCTCTGGGAATAGGCCAAGTACCTTATCAGGGGGTAGTACAGTCAATAGGTTATCTCTGCCCCTTTTCTAGTCTACCTAATCAAATATATTGTCATATTGCATCACCCTATTACATTCATCATTTTTAGCATATTCTTTGTCATCGGGCACTTTAAAATTAGAAATAATCTAAAAATACTGATCACCATGTGACATGTACATGTTACATTCATTTAACAGAGAAAACTCAGACTCAAAGTAACCTTCTTCATTGTTAAATTTAATACCATACTTCATAAAGTCATCATCAAGATGAAAAAAAAGCACTCATGTTCAACCATATAGATGGAGTCATCATGGTCAATATTATTATCATTTTGCATATCAAAAGTAGATCTCTTGAAAGAACTTTCAAACAAACTATGAACATCATGGAAAATAGCTTCAAGTCTATGAAAAAGGAAAAGTTCATACACATGCATCTTAGATAACCGTTATTCAGGATGTTGATAAGAGCCTCAACTTTACACTCCATGTTCCTTTTACCACTCATTGCATTATAGTGTTGTAAGAAACACAAACTAGTACCATCAACATCTAATGGCTCATTTAAAATTTAAGATTTACCAAAAAAATAATATGACTTATCGTCAAAATTACTACCTATGTCCACAAAAATTTCAAAATAAGGCTAAGGCTCACCCACACGAGAATGAGAGCTCATACAAATTTGCAATTGAGTCACTTTGAATTTGATCACTAGTAAAGTGGAGTTTACAATCACTTGTTCTACTTCATAAATAAAAATCTAAAATCATATTTGCAAGAAAACTCCAGTGTTTAATGCAATAGATTGTCTTCAAACAAAATCCCAAGTGTTTAATGCAATAGATTATCTTCAAACAAAATCCTAAAAGGAAATGATGAGAGGCACACCTTTTATGATGAATGATGTGGTTTGCCACAATTCCTTATATGAAGAAGGAGAATGGAATGATTACATGAATGAATAAATATGGTTTTCTTCATTGGTTTTTATCTCCTCTACCTAATCATCATGGTACAATATATTGGTACAAGCATGAAGTTTTCCTTAATAATGCATTGAATACTTGAAATCTGCCTTATAATGCTTGGGATTCAAAATTGTAGGATAGAAATAGAAATTTTTTTGATGTGATCCCCAAAATGAAGAGTGGTAGGTTTCTTATATACTCCTCATTAACATTTCAAAGTGTAAAAATCAAAGGGGACTGATGGAAACTTGGATTTCCCACTTCACCATTGAGATCAACCTTTGGTTCAAATTTTGGATGGTTTATGGGGAATAGGATGACTAGGTCAACCTATTCTCAAGAACAAAAAGTAGAATTATTGTTGAAATACTAGAAATAAATGTGTGATCCCATGCATGTTAAAATAGAGATTGCCTAAATGAAAGCTACATAGTGATGTAAATTTATGATGGTATTTTTAAACCTCACTTTAGCATGAATATGAGTCCACCTTGTACTCATGGTACAGAAGAACAAAGAGAGAGAAGGAGATAGAGATCATCGGAAAAAATACAAAGAGATAAGAGTTTAGCAAGTTTAAGGACATAATCTTCAAAATAAAGTATCTTAAATCATACAACGATGTGCAAGGATAGATAAAAAAATAAAAAAGACAAAATCCTAAAGCTTACTAAGGTTCCAGGTGAAACTAGTTGAAAAGACCTCGATAAAGAAAACATCTCAATTGCTAGCACCATGCCTGGAAAGCTATTGAAAAAAAAATTATTAGTCACATGAAAATATTAAAAAGAACATATCACCAATGGTACAAGACTCCATAGTATAACGAACTAGAAGAGTGTGCTATGCTACGAAATCATGGAGGAGAAATAAATAAACCATGAATGACATAAGCCAAAAAGTTGTTATGTTGGGTGATGCATGAAAAGAGAGAAGTATGTAGTGAAAGAAAGTTATATTTTTCTATTCAACCCATTCTAAAGGAGAGCTTGGTAAAAAAGGAGTTGATGAGCTAGCAAGTTGTGTTATGCTAGTTAACTTATATTGACAAATAGAGATATTGATACAAAGAGAGTTGATGGGCAAGCAAGTTGTGTTATGCTAGTCGATTCATCTTAGAAAATTAGTACAAAGGAGAGGTCAAATGGGAAAACAAGTTTTTTTATGTTAATCAAGTCATCTTTGAAAATCGACAGATTGGAGGGGTCAAATGTGCTAGAAAATTATGTTATGCTAGGTTAACCAATCTCAAGGACAACCAAGGAAATCATTATATGCAAGGGAATCAACAAAAAATGGATAGTCAAAGGAAAGTATTATATCCA
Source organism: Thuja plicata (assembly GCA_018584345.1). Taxonomy (NCBI): domain Eukaryota; kingdom Viridiplantae; phylum Streptophyta; class Pinopsida; order Cupressales; family Cupressaceae; genus Thuja; species Thuja plicata. The sequence goes on from MU226698.1 coordinate 245,696, forward strand.
AGGAAACCCAAAAAATAGGATAGTCTAAGGAAAGAATTGTATCGCAAGAAATCCACTAAAAATGTTCATATGAGAGTAATTTAGCCCTATAAAGTTATATAGTGTTAGTTCATTCTACCTGAAATGCTTGAATTAATTAGAATAATTGTCATAAGGAGGTCATATATCTCCCCCTTAAGATGAAAGTGTAGGAATATATTAACTTCTTAATGAAAATAAGAACAAAGATAAAATCCTTTAGCAAAAAGGAAATATCCTTTAAACAATGCTCAATCCAAACGAAGGAGTTCACAACTCCTGTGAGACATGGAAGAGACAACTATAAAGAGATATCATGAAAAAAGTGTAAATGGATTCTCTTTGAAGGATTCTCAAATAAATACATCTCAAACATTATTTGAATCAAAAGAGGAGAAGAAGATAAAGAATTAACACCTTCTCAGTGCTAGGTAAAGGGATTATTGATAAAGTATAACACATTTTTAGCTCCCTAGTAAGGGATTTGTTTAGCATGGACATATAGTTTCAAACAAGGAAGAGGTTGTGATCAAGGATACACACCTCATGCATAAGAGATTATCCTTCATCAAAATAAATAATTCCTTGAAATGATGAGATATTGTAACACTGCCCTTACCACACAAGTTTTGAGACAAAGATAGTGATGAGGAGGACTGTAATTTTTTTTATTACATTAAAAGAAGGTTTTGAAGGGACCTGAAATCGTTTAACAAAAAGATAATGCACCAAACATAATGAAGAGACAAAATAAATTCCAACAAAAAACAAGCTAACCATGTGATAGATAGAAAAACTAGTAGCCAAACACAAGAAAAATGGAAAAACAAAAGAAAAAACTAGGAAAAAGGAACAAATCAACCCAAGTTATTAAGAACCTTAGAGACCTCTTGTTTAGGTTGCCTCTGGTCCTTTTTCTTGGGATAGATGACTCTTGATCCTTATCCTGATCCAAATGGAGAACATGTTTCTTGATTTCCATCTTCTTCACACTCTCAACTAACTTATTCATAGATTCTTAAGTAATCTTATTGCTTTTATGGCTCTGGTTGAGCACAATCTAGAGAAATTCCTTGCCACTATTGACCTTCTCCTCAATCCTAGACAAATACTTCTTGTAATCACTTTTCATCTTATCCATGGTAGACATTGTCTTCTTAAAACAATCCACCATAGCGTTATTCTCATCATTAGTCCACAAATTCAAACATAAATAACCATCAGGCCCTGAAGTAATCCCATGAATAGAATTCTCGAGAACATCCAAATTGCTACCAAAGGATCTATATTTGATCTTCAAATATTTAATCTCATTTAAGAGACACTTGAAGAGGGTTAAAGATTCAATTTAATTATCCCACTCCATACCTTGCGTATCATAGTAATACTCCCTATTAAGTTTAAAATGGTGGGAATTAGGCCTCAGATCCAACAAGCAAGAAGCATTATCACCACTCTAAGCAGGCCCATGAGACTGAGCGACACTAAAAATAGAGTAAGGAGCCACGAGGATCTCCACATAGATTTCATTATCTTGTTCTTCCTCATGAGCTATATCCTTACCTTTCCCAAGATTAGGAATCTTGATCTTGACCATACTACTAACAACAACAAGGAGGGGCATGGTGGAAGACTCTTTAGCCATAGCAATGTTGTTAGAAATGGAGGACCTTAAGGCAGTCTCCTTAATCATATACTTCTTCCCAAATGGGTAATTCTTACCCTTACCAGACGAACCAACCATATTTTTGGACTTGTGGGTGTTTTCATTTCAATAGAGGGGACATATTCTTCATCCTTTACATTTGTGTCATTACCTCTATATTTTTTTCTAGGTTTAGATTTATACTTAGGAGTAGTCTTCACTTTAGAGGATAGCTCATGCTCATCTCGACTAGAATTAGTTTCCTCTTCATCACCAAAATCATTCTCTGACTCCCCAAGAAAAGTATCATCACCCTCGGAATAAACAAAAAAACTGGAGGAAGCAGGAAGGGCTTTACAATGTTCATAAATGAGCAACAACAAGCCCTCATGGACAATATGGTTTTTTTTTATGATGATTCTTCTTGTGAAACTAAATTTAAGGGTCAGCTAGAGAAAGAAAGGAATGACAAACCTAACATTATGGAAGAAGTGATTTAACAGAACACAAAGTGTGCATAAGCACAAGTGAAATGACCTTCCAAAGTAATGTGATCCATAAGAACTTTAAGTACCTCAATCTCTACCTTTTGTAGATTGAACGCATCATACCTTATCTTTTTTCCTTTGTTATTACCTAAATTATCCCATTCCTCTTCCTTTTCAGGGAATTTCTGAATATATTTGTGGTCCCTATATTTTCTTTTTCCTTCTTTTGACATACTAATAACCTTTGAAGCCATGTTCTCATTGATGAAAACCTTCCTCTGAAATAGAATAACATACCCAACCTTCCAACCCTATGTGAAAAACTTAGTAACACGGGTTACATCCATGAAGGTTCTCAAGGGTATGTGTAGGATCATGGTATGCCAAAAATTGGTGATGTGAAAAAGAAGTCCTGATTGGTAGACTGATTGAAAAATATCTATAACTTTCAAATGGCATAGCATTTTTTAAATCTGAAACATGTGTCACATTCTATGCTTCACCTACTATAAGAGAAAAATAAAAAAATTCAATTTGATTAAGTTTAGACTAAGTTAAGGTGGTCAGACACAAGAGTTTTTATATTCTAATAAAGTTGTAGAATTAAAATCATAATTAATTATTTACTTGGAAAAAAATTACAAACAAATATGCGTCACATCCGGACATGAGTCTACTACTTATATCTAGAATCTAGTAAAAATATATTATCATTTAATTATGTTTAAGGTGGTCAGACATACACCTACTTCTTATCTTTTTAGTCCTGATTGATAGACTAATTGAAAAATAGCTATAGCTTTCAAACAGTATAACATTTTTAAAATCCTAAACATGAGTCGCATTCTATGTTTTCCTACTACAATAAAAAAAAAAAAAATATTCAATTTTATTAAGTTAAGGTGGTCAGACACAAATTTTTTTATTTTCTGGAAAAGTTGTAGTAGAAAAAACATAATTAATTAATTACTTAGAAAAAAATTACAAAAAATATGCATCACATCCGGACATCAGTCTACTACTTATATATATAATATTGTAAAAAAAATTTATTATTTTATTTTGTTTAAGGTGGTCAGACATACACCTACTTCATATCTTTTTCCTAAAATTTTCATACTACTACATATAAATTTGAAATTTCACCATATAGAATAATTGTTTTTAAAAAAAAGGCTTGTATAGAAGAAACTAAATTCAATTTTCTACAGATTCTCTTCTTACACATTTTTATATAAGATTGATAACTTGTTCAAATTTTAACGTCAACTTTCCTAAACCTGATTTTCTGAATTTTCATTGCCACTTAAGGGCCTGGTTGTGCATACCATGATCCTGCACATACCCTCAAGATATAGAGTTAAGACACCATCCCTAAGAATGATCCAAAACCTATGCTAAGTATTAGGGATTTCACAATCAATGTGTTTAATCCTCCTACAATCACCTCCCATATCAAAAAAATCAATCTACATCAAGGCTCTTAAGAATAACACAAATAGAGAAAAAAGGAGAATGAGGTTCAAAACAACCCACAATTCATGTTAGATTAAATTTATATTATGAACCAATGAGTTTTTTGCATGTCAAAGAGCTTTAGAATTTCATACCACTTGAAAATCTCATTGTCCACTTTCATATTATAGTTAGTAGTCATCATTAATAATACATCTCCTATTTCTCACAAAAGTTGCATGATCCTATCATAAGAGTGTTCTTACCTCAGCATCCAAGGGGTCCTGCATATGGGAAATCATCCTTTTTTTTTTCTTTTAACCTCCATGTTAGCAAACCAATCAGCCATTGATTTTTCCTCCCTTAAAGAATGAGAGATATAACACTTATGGAAAGAGGAGATAATATCTATGGACTTAGTAATACAATTCTCTACGGTCCAAGATGGTTTATGCAAACCTTTTATGAAATTTATAATATTATTAGAGACTGCTTCTAACAATACTTTATTATGCCCAAGACTCTGAGCCAACAAGAGGCCATGATACACCAAAAAGACTTTAGTGATGTGTTTTATCTGGATACCTAAGAGGAGTGCCATATGTGAAATAACAATGTGATTTTCATCCCTTATAACTCCCCTACATTCAGTCTATCCAAAAAAAACCACCTTTCAACCTATTCATGGGTTTGAGAACCATAGAAATATGCAGTTTAACTTTCCAATTGGACAACACCCAATTATCATTGTCCTTAGAAGAGATCTTTCCTTTACCATTGATGGAATTAAAAATAATTTTGGGGTTCTCACCAATAACTCTATAGATCTTCCATAATACTATGTCTGGGACTAAGGTCTTATCTCTTAAAATTTTATTATTATACTCCTTCAAAATACCCCAGACAACATGCAAAAAGATAAAGGGCCACAAAGTTTTTAACATATGGTTGAAAGAAGGAGGAACCAATTGAGAAAAAAAGTCTTTCACAAACCCCATACAAACCCACCTGATATTCTATAAATGCAACACCATGCTCCAAACATCAACCACGGAGGGGAAATGAAAGAAAAAATGGACGAAAGATTCAACGTTAGCCAAGCACATACATTATTATTTTGAAATATTAAACCCATTCTTATAGAGATTGTTTCTGGTGAGGAGTTTATTTTTTAGCATAATCCAGGCGAATATATTCACCTTGGGCATGATACCCTTCACCCAAACTTTAGCCCAAAATGGGGGTGGCTGATGACACTTGGACAATAGAGCCACAACTGCAGAGAGAGAGAGAGAGAGAGAGAGAGAGAGAGAGAGAGAGAGAGAGAGAGAGAGAGAGAGAGAGAGAGCCTNGAGAGAGAGAGAGAGAGAGAGAGAGAGAGAGAGAGAGAGAGAGAGAGAGAGAGAGAGAGAGAGAGAGAGCCTTTTCAAATTAGAAGATCATCTCTATTTTTGTTGGTCCATGATTAATAAATTAAGAGATCACTGAAGAGGAGCAAGCATGGGGCTAATGCTAGTGAGGTCAACCCACCGCCCATTCATGTAGAAGTCACCCATTAACAACCCAAACCTCACTTTATAATTTTAAATGTATTGAGTAAACTCATTGTTATAGTATAAAGATCCCTTACCTAGCCAACAATCTTCCCAGAAAAGGGTAGTTCTCCCATTCCCAACTTTCCAAAAAACTCCTCTAGAAATAATGCCTTTGGCTCGAGAAATGGATTTCCAAAGAGAAGATCTAGTTGGAAGATTATTAGAGGAAATAAAATCATAGAAGGAGCTGATATTATGAAGAAACTCCTCTAGAAATAATGCCTTTGGCTCTAGAAATGGATTTCCAAAGAGAAGATCTAGTTGGAAGATTATTAGAGGAAATAAAATCATAGAAGGAGCTGATATTATGAAGATATTTGTTGTGAAAAATAAAATTCAATTATGATATATCCTCAAAGGTTCTCCAGACTTTCTCGGAAAGGTGAGAAGAGTTAAAAACATTGATGTTGTACAATCCAAGCCCTCCATCACTCCTAGGCTTACAAAAAAAATCCCAAGAAATAAGAGACACTCTTTTTCTTCTCTTCCAAACTCATCCAAAGGAACCTTTTCTAAATTCTCTGAATGATTTTAGCATACTCAGAGGGGATCTTAAAAATTCTCATAGCATACACAAGAAATTTTTGAAGCGTATATTTAGCAATTGAATTTTACCTTACCGAATAAGACATGTCCTCATCCATCGTACCATCTTTCTATTAAAACTATCCACAAGAGAAATCCAAAAGGATTTAGGAGGCTTGTAAAAAAGTGACAGACCGAGGGAACCAATGAGACAACCTAGGATATAAAAAATGTGATTCCTCCTCTCTTCAGGAGTGTTGAAGAAACAAATAGAGCTCTTATTTCTGTTACCCAACTAACCAGAAGCCTTATCATAAAACATAAGAATATTGTTGATACCTTTGGCCTCTCTAATGGTAGAGCTTCTCATCATAGTCATATCATCAAAAAATTATTGATGAGAGAAATTTTAATTTCTCGAAGAAGGATTGAGAGCTATGATAATCCTAGTCAAACCTTGCTTATGCATAAACCTCTCCAAACATTCAGTTATAAGGATAAAGAGGATAGGGGAAATCAGATCTCCCTATCTAAGACCTCTGGAAGCTTATAAGAAGTGGGAAGGAGACCCATTATTTTATTTAAAAAGTATGAAAATGTACCACCATGAACGACAATGAGCACCCAAGTGATAAGTTAACAATGTCGCATAGTGTGGCCCAACATAATAGATCTAAATATTATACAAAATAATGATTATCACATTAATATTGTCACATTAATGTTGTGAAAATCAATGAGTTTTATAATTTTATAATGCAAATCTTGATTTACATCTAAAGTTCTCATGATATTGATAATACTTCCAAAAAGGAAGATTCACAAGATTTTGGCTATGCTTATCCTTTTTTGGGGGGTTGAGTAATAATACTACCATCAAGAGGTTAGCCAAAATTATTTCTTGAATAAAACAAGGCATAGAT
>MU226698.1:252835-273874 GCA_018584345.1 Thuja plicata
ATATATGTGTATACACACACACACACACACACACACACACACACACATATATATGAAATGTAGTACTCAAAGTCTAGTTTCCCAATATGTAATTATTATTAATAGCTAGATAATAAAAAATAGATTTCACTTGGTGTTTCCAAAAATAACTATTTTAAAGTCACCTTTTTGGGACTTTTCATGCCTGTGTATGACAACTATAGTTTGACCGAAACGAAATTTTTTTTTGAATCCTTTTGGAATATCACTTTTAAGACACTCAAAATTGATGAGCATATTTTCTATAATTATTTACTGAATATATTTTTTTCTACTATTTTTTATTGGGCATAATTTTTATTTGCAAAATCCCTCGTGTACAACAAGCATAAGTTGACGTAAACTCGTCATTTTTTAGTTTTTCTTTATTTCAAAGTGAAAATAATTGTATTTTTTTATGTTATATAATTTATTTTTTCAAATATATGAAAATAAATTAATATTATAAAAAATAAGTAAACCTGTTATTTCACACTTATTGGCATGTTTTATAAGAAATTAATTAAAATTTAAAATAGTTAGTCCAATTTAAAAATAAATAATGTAATTATAATAGATGTAATCCTATCTAAAATTGCTTTTAATTTGGTGGAAAAAATCTTTAGAAAAGTGGGTTTCGCACGCAATTTTTTTTGCTAGAAGTGGACTCAACTTCTTGCACTTATCCATATATATAGACTCAATTAAGGGATGTTGACAAGTCATTCTTCTCTTGTCATGATTCCCCTTGATCTTTCAATCAACCCTACCCAATTACTACTGGGGATTAGATATATCAAACTATTTCATTCCCTCTATGTGAACATTAAAAAAAACTTTAACCTTATCAATATGCAACATTAGTTATTTTAACATGTTTCAAAATAAAATTATTGGTGTGTTTTTTTGCTAAATTTTTGGCATGACATTTTGGTATCAGAGCTTTGTTTCAACACTAGGAGGTTTAAACCATTACTTTTAATTTAAAAAATCTTATTGAACTTGTAGGATGCCTCCTTCTATGCGACAAACTCGCACACGTGGAAGAGGCCCTAGACACTCACTCAACATGAGAGGACGTTGAGAAGGAAATAAAGGTTCTAGGGGGGAATCATGAACCCCCTCCAGAACAAACATTAACCCTAAACTAGGAAATTCTAAATGCACTCGAGAACCTTATTAGAATAATTTAGGATAGGATACCACTAGTGGCTCAACAGATAGAACATCATCATTCACAGGGGCATAGTTCAGTACCTAGAGTCATATAGGAGCCCTCCTCCTAGCCAGGTTGAGGGTCAGGTTGAACACGAGGGAGAGTTAGTAAATTTAGGGAGAGTCAGTAAATTTACTAGAGCCACCACTATATATAGTGCTAGGGGTTGTAGAGAGAGAACCCCATGATCTAGACAATTAGATTAAAGAGCTACTTCATCTACAATAACCACCCTATTTAGGATCTACCAATGACATAGAAGTTGAGGCATTACTTTTGAGTTTAGAGAGGTACTTTGGATTGCATCAATGTGAGAGGAATCTAAATGCATTTTTTATGGTTCATCTTGTTGTTAGGATTAAGTAATATACAAAGATAGGTGTGAATCAGTACTACAACACTTTAAACTTAAACTTAATAAATTCCAACTTAACTAGATAATTGTTGAAATGAAAAGAATATAAGCACAAAACACATAACTCATAACTCTATGAATTTGTTGTCAAGGAAGCCATGACCAAGGGAAAAACTTGGTGGCGATGGTACCCACAAATATGTACTAAAATTATTGTGTCTGTGTTTGGAGACCTAGCCCTCTTAGGAGATAAATATTACATTAGCACATTTCCTTGTTAGAGAAATACAAAAACCTTGTTAAAGGTATACTAAGCTCATTGCTCATAAAATCATAAATACGATAATGTTACAATGCTTTTCAAGAATGAACAATACAAGAATCTTCTATTCTTAAGTAGTTCCATTTGTAGCTCACATCACTATATGTCTGATTCTAACATTACAATGTATCCATTCATCTATTCACATCACATCCAAACATCGCTTCTCAAAAGCTCTTCATATATATGCATTATTACATTACCCAGTCGGCTTCCAAATACATCACAAAATTGAACCAACACTTTTACAAAAGTAAAATATAAATTTGGCGATCATACGTTACAAAAATAGAGGTAGTACCCAAACAAAATCCAACTTAACATGTTTAGATTCCATGCTACACTTCCTCAATCATCATGACCATTCAACTACTATGTCTCGCTCTCTCAATGTCTTCGCATGATTTCAAATATTTGTATCTTTCATTGTTGAACTCCAAAAATCAAGAGACCTTAACTGAAGGTCTATCATACCTCCAAATAGCTTCTCGTAAGCTCATATGTCTTCATTCATCATATAGTATCTCCGCTGACCAGAACTGTACTACTATACTAATGCAAGAGCATTCTAGGGAAGTTGGCAATCCTGTGTCGACCAAAATATGTTTAAAGTTCCATTTGGTTCTCAGTAGGTAAGTTGGAAGAGCTTGGTGGAGTTTGGTTGTTCTTTCTCATTTTAGTGCTCAGGTCTCAGTGGAAGAAGTGTTTTCCTTCTCCAAACAAACTCGATGTTTGTTGGCAGCTTTGGTTCATCGAACGGGATCAGCGGCTTTGTTTGTGCTCAGTACCAAATTGGGGGTCTTGGTTGATGAGTTCACCCACTGGCTTTGTTGGATTGGGTGGACATTGGAGATTGCATCTATGATTTGAGGGGGTCATTGGGATTGTGTAGAATTCTGAGGTGTTTGTCTTTACCTAGATATGATGTAGTTCTTTCTTCTATGTATTTATTGTTTGTTTGCAGCTGACTAGGTAATTTAATATGATACATCATGGATGGTATTAGGTCGAATATCATTTAATATTTTTTTGTGAAGATGACTTGTAATTCTGTTATATATAAGGAGTGTGTGGGTAGAATTTAGTAGGAGGTAGAGAGAACAAGTTGATAGAAGACAATAGTAAGTATTTAAGAAGTAAACTTGTAAGATTTCTTGCTGGCTTGGGAGAAGAAGTTTAGATCTAGTTTCTTTGACTTAGTTGTAGTGTAGGATAGAGAAGTTGAATCCTACGAGATCTGATTGAATTTTTTGATGTATTGGTCATAACCGTGAAGGCCTTACAGCCCGGTATGTTGTATGTAATTGAGATTCAGAGATAATATAAGTTGATATAAGGTGTTATATATGTGTCATGTTTTGTTGTCATTGTTTTTCCTATTGTTGGCTAAAATTTTAGACAATCCTTTATGAGATCCTCTAAGTTTAACTACATTAAGTGTTATTAGAGATGGTTCATTATTAGGGCAAGGTTTATCTGCTTGGTCCGAGTGAAGGTTGCAGGTCCATGTCACGAGATATGTGAAATCTACCTGACTATTTGTGTGAGGTAGAAGGTTGTGATATTACTTGCAGATTGTATGGGGGTTTTCTTGACGTGGTCAGTTGGGATATGATACAAAGGACATGAAGATGCCTCAATGAATATTGGACCCTAGGGTGATTAAATATCTCTCGAATGAGGTAGAATCAAAAGTGAGAGAAATGTTTAAACCTGAGATAGCGACAATAAAGAATGAGATGGTAGCTGAAATCATGAGGGCTATTACTGGTTTATAGAGGAACCCTATTATAGAGGATGGCTATGAGGAAGCTGCCAAAGATTTTCAAGATTCTATCAAAGGTGCTAGACATAGTAGAGATGTCAGAGATGATTGGTGGGAAAGATCTATGGCTTAGTTGAATACAATTCATACGATGAAAGTTTCTAATTTTTTAAGTACTTTGAACCCCAATGACCTGATTAATTGGATTCAAGAATTAGAAGAATACTTTGAGATAGACGATATTGGAGATACTCTTAGAGTATAGTTAGTACAAACTAAGTTGAAAGGACATGCTTCGTTATGGTGGAAAGAGTTATAGAGAGATAGGGAGGAAGAAGGTGAGATGAAAATCTCTCAGTGGAGATTAATGGTGACAATATTCAAGGCTAAGTTTGTACCTACCAAATATAAACTTGAGTTTCTTAGGAAGTTGCAGAATCTATAGCACAAAGATCTCAGTGTGAAATAATATACCGATGATTTCTACAAGCTGACTATTAGATCTAGACATAGGGAAATTTCTTAGGAAGAGGTCACCAAATATGTTAATGGGCTCAGATTTAATATCGAGGATGAGATTAGCATGTTTAATATTGCTTCGGTTAAGGATGCTTGTCAGCATGCACTAAAGGTAGAAGATAAGTTGAAAAGAAGACATCAAGGTAACTTTGGTGGGAAATAGAAGCAAGGGCAGTCAGTAAAGGATAAAATGAGAATTGAGGAGGAACTGAAACCTATTGAACCAAGGAGAAGGAATGATAGAGGTGTATTGATATGTACCTTTTATAATTGTGGTGAAGAAGGACATCAATCATTTGAATTTTCCCGTGCAGATGAGAAGATCGGTATGCACCAAAATGTTGTCGTGAATGAAGTTGGAGAGAATGAACCTGAGGTTTAAGGTGTGAATTTGTTTCTTAAGAGAACATTTCCTCCCACGAAACAAGCTAATTCTTGTCAAAGGAAGAATTTGTTCAAGGCTATGTGTAAGTCTAGTGGTGAATTTTGTAAGGTGATTGTTGATGGAAGAAGTACTGATAACTTAGTTTGTTAGGAGATGTTTCAGAAGCTTAGTTTAAGGAGGTTGAGACATCCTTTTCCTTATAGGATAAGTTGGTTATAAGAAGATCATGTAGTAGAGGTGAAGGAGAAATGCATGGTAACTTTTCACATTGTTTCTTATAAGGATAAATTATTATATGACATTGTGGAGATGAGTTCTTCTCATGTTATACTTGGGAGACTTTGGAATTGGTAGAAAATTTATGATAACTATAGGGGTTGGTGCAGAAATTAAGGTTCAAAGTTATGAAGACACTTCAAAGAGTGCTAGTGGTAAGAGGAAGCAGACGAAGAACTAGGGCATGGGTGTATTGGTTAACAACTCAGAGGATGTGTATCTCAAGAAGAGATTTGGGATCTATATGATGAATCCAAGAAGACATTCGTGGAGTTTCTAGCACATCTTTTTGCACATGGGGTGTCTAATGATGGAGCATACTAGGGAAGTTGGCAATCCTATGTTGACTAATTTTTTTTTAAAGTTCTGTTTGGTACTCAGTGTGTGAGTTGGAAGAGCTCAGTGGAGTTTGGTTTTTCTTGTTCATTTTGGTGCTTGGTTCTCAGTGGAGGGAGTGTTTATCTTCAATGAACAAACTCGGTGTTTGTTGGCAGCACTGGTTCACCAAACAAGCTTGTTACCTTTGTTTGTGCTCAAATACCAACTTGGAGGCCTTAGCTGATGAGTTCACCAAATGGATTTGATGGATTGGGCAGACATTGGAGATTTTATTCATGATTTGAGGGATTCATTGGGATCGTGTAGAGTTTTGAGGCATGTAAGTTTCAGGCATTGGATCTTGTGTGGACCTAAATCTAATGTGGTGCTTTCTTCTATGTATTTATTATTTTTTTGTAGCTGACTAGGTCATTTAATATGATTTATCATGGATTGTATTGGGCCAACTATAATTTAGTATTTGTTTGTGAAGCTAACTTGTGTTTGTGTTTTATATAAGGAGTGTGTAGGTAGCATTTAGCAGGAGGTAGAGAGAGAAAGTTTATACCAGATAGTAGTAACTAGGTATGAAAAAAATTGTAAAATTTCTTGGTGTCTTTCAAGGACAAGTTTAGATCTGGTTTCTTCCACTTAGCTATAGGGTAGGTTGGTGAAGTTGGATCCTATGAGATCAAGTTGAATGTATTGATGTATTGGTTGTAATTGGGAATTCCTTAAAGCTTGACATGTTGCATGTAATTGAGATTCAGAGATAATAAAAGTTTATATAAGTTGTTATATCTGTATTTTGTTTGGTTTGTTCTATTGTTCTTGTTGTTAGCTACAAGTTTGGATGGTCATTTATTGGGTCTTCTGAGCTTGACTGCATCATATACTGTGCAGTTCTTCTTTTTGTACTTAGTCATTTTTACAAGTCACAAATCCAAAACTGTATTTCACTCTAAGAGATCATTCATAATTGATGTATTTTCCATAAATGACAACCCTCGGGTGAGATCATTCATAACTGATGTATTCTCCATAAATGACAACCCTTGGGTGTTCCTCAACACTCTTAAATGAACCACTTGCCAGCAATCTCTCCCTTTGGCATTGATGTCAACACTTAGAAAAAAATGACTAAGTATCAATACCAACAAAGATATAGAAAACACTCTTTATCTCTTTTAAATATATCTTCTCTACTCTATACATTTTTAATATCTTCTCTTCTCTCCCTTTGACATCAATGACAAAGGTATACAAAAATATAGAATACATAACGAAATTGTGCCACTACTTACCAAAACATTTATACCATCTTAAGCACATCTTGAAAAGAGATTTCCAAGATCTTCACTTCTTTATTCCAGGTCTTGACCAATATCTGACCCACATGGATCAGTCCATTCAGTGCAAAATAAAATGTCTCTACTGCCTTTAGCTTGGTAGGCATGTATCCAGTGAGGGCATTCTCTATCTTCTCCATGTCAGAAAGGTGTATCTCAAGAATTGATAACTTAGGATTAATGAACGTCTTCAACATACCAAATCTTCCCATAACTCTCACGTTCTCATTTTCCAACACACTTAACTCTTCTAAAAGTCTGTATACTTCCTTGTCTAGCTCTAAAAAAATGTATGAGGAGGTTGTAGAACTATGCATTAGCTTATCTAGAGCCTTTCTATATTCGGCATGATATCTACAATATCCTAAATTTGTTTGATAGGATTTATAATATGGTTGTATAAACTCCTTCCATATGTTGCACAACCTTTTGCTTCCGAAATTGTATGTTTGAGTATGCCCAAGTCCCATGAGATAGCCTTGTATACATCCTCTAACTTCATCACAAGGTATTTATTTTGTACATTTTCCTCTTCTATCTTCTCTAAGGACTCATAGTGACTATCAAAGTCATCCAATACCATGTCCAAGTTCTTTGCAGTGACCTTGCCTTTGAAAGTAAATGGTATAGGCAAGAGTATTTTGAAGGTATCAACTACCTTGTCCAATACCCTTGTCTTCTTCTCTATTTTATGCTTTGATCTCTCTTTATATTTTGTTAATCACAGATGTAAGATAGCTTCATCATCTCATCTTCATTCATACTCTCTATGTCTGTACTCAATTTTTTCTCTCCACTTGCCAACAATAAGGTTTCAAAGAAACAGGTTTCATTACTTCATGTTTCAATTCATCCTTTCTCTCTAGTTCCTTCAGAATCTCAGAAATGCTTGCTTTCTCTTGACTCTTAGTGTGCTATTCCTTAGTATATCTTACCTTTTTTGTATCAATCTCAGACATAGTATTAGTGTTTCCTTCAAAAGGATTATTAGCATCCAACGATGTATCCAATACTACAGGCACACCAACAACAAAGAAATCTATTTGCTTCACAGTACTGATAAACTGAATATTATCTTTTCCATCCGTATATGAGTCAATGTTGATTATTTCAAGCTTGGAGGACTCTTCCTTTAGAGTAGATATAGTTCCCATAGGTCTAGGAGGTGTGAGCTTTTTAGGTTCAGTATCCATTAAGATTTTTTTTATCACCTTGTGAGTATCCTCAATTACTTCATCATATTTTCTTTCCATTGTGTTGATCATCATGTACTTAGTTCTTAACAGGGGTTTTAGTGCATTTAGTATCCTTTTATGCTCGTCAAATGATATCACTAGTAATATGTCTTTAATAGCCTTTACTCTGAATTTTTCATCTTCTTATAATGTTAATTTTTTCCTCACTTCAAGTTTATCATACAACTCCTGAGGAATGCTTCCAGCCATCTCCAACAGATTCTTCTTGAAAACTAACATGTTATTAATCACAATGTCTTATATTAGGATATGATCATTAACATCATACCTATCATAATATTTTCTTACTTCATTTATGTTGCCTTGGTCCAAAACTCTTTTCTCCATCATTTTCAAGTAGGTTTTCCAGGGTTCTCTATTCACAGGTTTGTCTTGTGATATCTTCTCTTCTCCTTCCTTATTTTTCATATCTTCTACCTTCTTCTCCTTTCCTGCACCTATTTTCTATTTCTTGGGTGGGTAATTGTTTCTAGAGGACCTTGTTCTCTTCACAGGGGTTTCTACAACCTTCACAATTTCTGATATCTCCATAGGTACTTCAACCACAGTAGAGGATGGAATAGAATTTTTCTTAGTGTCTAGAGGTGGAAGAGATGTAGGGGTAGAGCTCCCAACTACATATGCTCTTTCATTCATCTTCATTTTTATCTCCATCATCTATTCTTTAGTAATTCCATTTTTACCTACTACATCATCCATAACATTTTCATTTTTCATTCTCTTAGTTGTTCTTGTCTTTTCTTGTCTTAGCTTAAAATATTTATCTTTATATGTACCCCATCTTTCCTCTGATGGATCTAACTCTAAAGATAAAACATACTCAACCTTCATAGTTAGAATTTCCTTACTCACCTCATACCCCATAGGGTAACACCACTTTATCCTTGGATCAACTACCTCAAAACAAAAACAATATGTTTCAACCATGAAACATATTGTCTCCTTGTACTTTTCTACTGTCACCTCATGTATTCACATTCTCTATTTCATCTCTCTACAATATTTTGATCATTCCAAATAACTCTCAATCAACCCATTTGGTATTCTGTCTTTTGTAGCTATTTGATATTTGTAGACTAATGGGTTCATTATCTTTCTAGGCTCTATGGTGCATAGCTAGAAATTTATGCACAATGTGTATATACATATGTATCAAAAGTGATCCAAATTTGAATTCCTTCATCCTATATTTCTTTCTTTGTCTTAGATTCTCAATGAACCATTGTGCAAGAACTTCACATAGGTTATATTTAACATTTTTCATTACCATCTTATATGCCATCATTATAACACCAATAGAAACTAAATTAGGTCAATTCCTATAATTGAGTTTGTAACCAAGAATCATCGCTATAAGTCTAACATCTTTCTAGAAGATGTTAACCACTGTCATTTCTCACTTATCCCATTTCAAGTGGGTTAGGGTTTCCACCTACTTCTTGATGTTTTTTTCTCTATAATAGGGATGACTCCAGATTTATCCAGACCAGTAATGTCCTAGATCAACTCACTGCAAATCTTCACAGACTACTCCCCAATCTAAATGAATTTGTCATGCACTCTACTCAATATGATTTTGAACCATTTTTGTTCGTAAAACTCATGCAATTATGTCATTTTCATTATGCTAAGATTCTCAAGATGAGAAAACTCCTCCTTCCACTTTCAATCCTCTTTATTTATATACTCCATTTTGTTGAAAATCTCAAAATATCTTAAATATTCATAATTTCAATGGATAAAATCATTAATATCCTCTACGTGAAGAACTTTGTAGGGAATTTGAGAAAATGCACCTTATGGATTATCCTTATTGTATTTGTGAGGATGTTTCTTAAACTTGTATCTAGGTCTCTCAACAACATCAAATATCAAAGGTGCATCCATATTCATAAGTTTGTGAGTAATTTAAATGCCTTTTGATTTTAGATTCTATGAATCATGACTTCAATAAAATGCACAACAAACTTTCTTCCTTTTCTTTTCTCGTACCAATATCTGTTCTTCTTTGAATATGTTCTTTGAATAATGTTTAGGAAAGTTCTTTTGATTAACCTTATACTTTGCTATGGAAAGGAATTTCACAGTTCCCAATAAACTCATCTTTGCACATAATCCACTCAATTAACAATATGGTGATCACAAAATATAGACTGTAGATCTATGTGATCACATATATATATTCCATAACATTTCCACATACTCTCCCTAAACTCACAAGAGCTTATTCCTTATAATCGGGGCTGGATCAATTTTTTATGTTTCCTTCCAATGCTCCCCCTGAGGCCATACTTTTCCATTTAGGTCAAAGGAGTATCAAGAGAAGAATCAATATTCTTTGGTAGTTCTAGTTGTAGCTTGCGTCACTATATGTCTAATTCTAACATCACAATGAATCCATTAATATGTTTGCATCACATCCATACATCGCTTCTCAAAAGATCTGCATATATATACATTATTACATTACGCAGTAGACTTCCAAATACATCGCAACATGGAACCAACAGATTTACAAAACTAAAATATAAATTTGGCGATCATAAATTAAAAAATAGAGTTAGTACCCAAAGAAAATAAAAATTAGCATGTTTAGATTCTACGTTACACTTCCTTAATCATCACGATCATTCAACTGCTCTTTCTCCATGTATCATTGTCTTCGCAAGACTTCAACTATATGTATCTTTCACCGCTGAACTCCAAAACTCTTGAGCGACCCTAATTGAAGGTCTATCATACCTCAAAATAGATTCTCCTAAGATCGCATGTCTTCATTCATCATATACTATTTTTGATGACCAAAACTATACTACTACACTCTGTAATTTTTCTTTCTGTACTTCATCATTTTTACAAGTCACAACTCCAAAACCATGTTTCACTCTAAGTGATCTTTCATAAATGATTTATTTCCATAAATGAGAACCCTAAGGTGTTCCTGAACACTCCTGAATGAACCTCTTTCTAACACTTGTAAGAGGCTTCGATTCTACATAGTGGAGACAAGAGGTATATAAGAGCAATTTGGTTATTTCCACTCACTCTTGGGATACCTTCTTGGAGAGGTTCAAAGACAAATACTTGTTAGAGATTTTTTATAGCGCCACACTACTGAATTACATCACCTTGAGAAGAGGGGACTCATAATGTTGCAATATGAGAGAAATTTCCTTGAGCTTCTACCTTATGTGGATTACATGAAGGATGAGAAGTTGTGAGTTCACCGCTTTGTCAGGGGACTTAATTCTGTGATATTAGGACCGGTACACATGGAAGCTCCAGTTAGCCTTTTAGATGTCATGGAAAAGGTATTAATAGGAAACGAGATTTAGGGTAAATCATAGGATACTCTCAATCAGTTTCAAAACCATAACCCCACACTATAGACATCTGGGTTTCAGAAACCCCACTAGAAGGGTAACCATAGACATTCATCGGGGTCCTACCAACCCCCTCACACTTAGCAGAAGTCTTAGCAGAATTAGAGACAAAGGATACTATAGGGACATCATGGATCTAAGCTAAAGAAATGAAATTCATAGGGTCCCATTTTCCTAACATTGTCGATAAATGGAAAAATGTTGAAAAACTATGATTGACTCTAGGGCATCTAACATTGTCATGCCTGCAGAAGTTATGAGATCTATGGGATTGAAAGTAGACACACCACATGGGAGGTGTCAATCTATGGATTGTAGTGAAGTTCCTATAATCAGCACCATTAAGGCATTACCTTATAAATTGGCATCTTTCCCAATAAAATTATTAACAATGAGTGTGTTAGTTGTAGATATTCCCCCTCAATATGGAATATTATTATCAAGAAAATGGAGTACATCAATGGGGGGAAGAATTCAGTGTGATTTTTCATTTTCCACTTTCAATATTGATGGTGAGAACATTAAGGTAGTGTAAGATCTAAAATTGGTGTTGAACATGAGGTCTTCTAGATGATAGGAATTACATATCAAAAGAGACCCTAAGTCAAATTTTAGTCTAATACACTTAATTATTATGATAAAGAATTGAGAATACTTGTAAAGAAATAACAAGTAAAATACCTACCTCATATCATAGCAGATATGAAGAATGTTATTTTCTGGGGTTTATACTCTGTTTCTGAAAAATCTAAAGTATGATCCAGAACCGGAATGCAAAGATGAACAAAACCCATAAATCTTTTTCTGATCCGACATCGTCTTATGAAAAAGGTCAACCTTGACCCACTAATCTCACCCCTGACCCAATAAAATCAACTCTGACCTGTGCTCCCTTGATAGAAAATCTATTTTCAGATCCCGATAGCTTGCTGGAAAGGGTATCCAAATTTGGTCTCAGATCCGTTGTCTCGTACATGTAACTCCCGAAAACAACTCCTGCAAATATCTGAAAAAAGGGTTTTGGGGTGGCTATATAGGGTTTTTCCTTATTCAAACCCCTATTTTGGTGATCTCCACCTCCAAGAATAGCTGAATATAGAATGTATGTATGTGTGTGTGTGTGTGTTTTCTCTTTGAGAGGAGTCTCTGAACATGTAATATCAAGATCTAATCTTCTAGATTAACAATCCTAACATAACATGGAAATGAGAAAGCAATGCATAGATTTGAACATGATAAAGAAAGCATACCAAGTCCCCAAGGCTAAAGTACTCCTACCAATTCACAATTTGTAATTGCTACCCAATGATAATGTCCTTTTGAATGCTTGAATCTTGAGAGTGGTAGATATAATAGAAAAGAGAACCATCTTGCTTCAATGAAGATCTACAATAGCTTATCCACAAAAATTCTTGAATGTATCAACATTTCCTCATATATTTGTTATTCTATATCATGCTCTTGCTTATTTGCATCATGTCATCTCCCGATTTTGTTTCATGATCAAATGAAGGCAAAAGAGAGTGTTTATATAGAGATCTCAATCTAGGCCTCCAAGGGAAATGCGAGGGACCCAAATTCAAATTTCACCTTGAATTATGGTTCAATCACAATCACCAACCAAGGAGAGATATAATTAAATTAGATATCAGAGAAAACACTTCTGCATTCAAACCTAGGGACCTATTTTAAGTTTAGAATCTCGATTAGCTCCAGAATTGAAAGCAGGGACCAACACTCGACAAAGGTCTATGTCAACCTCACCCTTGACCCAAGTCAAGGTTGAACTCACCCTTGACCTAGGTCAAGGTTGAATGTGACCCTGACCTGAGGTTCCAGGCAGGTCACCTATTGTTGTCTATGAGATTCCCAGGTTAACCGGGGATCTAGGAAGGTGATGGAACACTCTAGAGCGCTAGGAAGAAGGGCTAGAGGCCTAGAGAGAGTATGATGAGGTATAGGAGGGCCCACATATAGGTCCTTCCTAGAAAATAAAGTTATGGAGAGATAAACCAAGTAGAATCCATAAGATCCTAATCCTAATTTCACCTAATCATGAAGAATCAAACACAAATGCATCCTAAATGCCAATCTAATATGCAAGCGCACTAAATGAAGGTGTTAAACATACCAAAATGGAAGTGCCTTCATTTTAGGATGATACATTTATCCCCCACTTTATCTTTGTTATTACACTACGTGAGTATGTAAGCTAAAGTAAGAAAACATTAGAAAGTGAAAAGGATATAGCCAAGTCCTCAATGTAGAGATCCTGCAAGAAACCATTAGTATCTACAACCTGCAACACAAGGTTAATGAAAGATCCATAGAGAACCTAAGCCTTACTAAAATGATCTTGATAAGTGTATAAATCCCCTTATGCCCCTCCATGTTTCGTCTTACTATTTTTTGAAAGGTGAAACAGGATGATAAGGTAAATTCTATACACTGAATATGCAGTTTATTTAAAATTCTTTTCCTAAACTAGTTATAAGGTTCCTAAAACTTCCTAAACTAACTCAAGAGGTTGGGTATCTAAATCAAAATTCCAAAAATTCTAATGTCATTGAAAATGGAGCTACCAAACTCAAGTTATGATGAAGAGAGTGAATGTCTATCGAAATGTGTGTACAAGGAAATTCAAATTTGACCTTAGTAAATTTAAATGAAACCCTGAGAAAAACCCTAAGGAAACCCTAATTTGAAGTTATAAATAGGAGAAAGAGACACTTACCTTCTCATTCTTACAATTTGCATAAGTTTAGAGAAGGAGACAAGATGTCGAAGAGAGGAGAATTTCGAGCGAGCCGTATGGAGGTCCTGAGAGAGCGCCTAGCCAGTGGACAACCACTACCTTAGGTAGGTTTCCTATTTTGATGTTGAAGATTGAAAATTTTATTTTTTTATAGGGAAGGTTTACCCTAATCCAAAAAGGTTGACCTTGACCCAGTTATGTCGACCCTGACCTTCTGAGGTTGACCCTAACCAGGAGGTTCTGTCCTTTTTGGGGTGAATATCAACCCTGACCCACAAAGGTCGACCTTGGCCCAAAAAGTTTGACCTTGACCCAAAAAGGTTGACCCTAAACCAAAAAGGTCAACCTTGACCAGGTCAAGTTGGCATAGTGTTTATTTGATGATAGAGTACTGATATGGTACCTTTCTATGCTTACAGGATCTTGTCTGTCTTCAAGAGCATCCCTTCAGAGGATTATTGTTGACTGTCAAAGAGAGCATGTCCGAGCTACAGCCAGATGAGATACAACTTTTGAGAGATGTGGGATTATACTAGGTAGAATTCCTACCACAAATGAGGTTCCATCGGTCCATGATTTCCGCCATGGTAGAGAGGTGGGATGAGGATACTTGTTCCTTCCATCTTCCCTCAGGGGAGATCACGTTCACACTGGAGGATGTGTATAGGATTCTACAGCTTCCAGTTTGTGGTGAGCCTGTCCGACTGAGGGGACTGCAGGGTCCACCTAAGGTGTTGGGAGATGGGGAGTATTGTTTGGGATGGGTACCACATATGAGGACCCAATCAGATTAGATCACCTTATCATCCATACTAGCAGGTCTGACACCTTTGGTATAGAAAGTGATGTTATGTATACTCACATTGGTTGTGATACCCAACACGAAGGGTACAGTTTTCTTAGAACCATTTACCGACCTTATGCACACGGTGGAGGGTGATATAGTTGTTTTCTCATGGGGCGTAGCATGTTAGCCCATCTTTACCATGATTTGATTCAGCTAGTGAGATATTAGTGGGAGAGTCTTACAGTATGCACCTTTTTACAGGTTTGGATGTTTGAGCACTACACATGTACATGACCACAGGGTGTTCTAGTGATGATATATGTGAGCACACCGAGAGCCTTTGCATATCTGCTAGCAGATGTGTGGCAGTACGAGGATATCCTCATTTGGAGAGTATGCCTTGACCATGCACCAGGTATAGATGTGATATGGAGACCTTATTGTTAGCTAATAGAGTGGCCAAAAATGCGATATCAGTTGAGATACTCACAGCGGTGCAAACTTCTAGAGGGTCCCACCAATCATGTCATGATGCCATATTACTATGATAGAGTGATGAGATAGTTTGGTTTGATACAGGGAGTCCCCCAGACAGTTCCTCGGTAAGCATACCCGATGAGGTACTATCAGAGACCCGATGCCATACGTCGACCTACAGTTTTAGACATTCTAGACAGTTAGATAGATTAGACTGAGGTAGCTCCTGAGACATCCTATACAGGTGCTAGCAAATATTATATCATATATTGGAGTTTACAAGGGACCCATCCTATCTTCCCCAATGACTACCCTACTGGTGATCTAGGTCTTTTAGAGAGGACTCACCAGGGTGGTGATATATCAGAGGAGGAGGAGGATCATGGGGAGGAGCCCATTCTTGAGGGGGATCCCATGGAGGAGAAGAGAGTAGAGGAGAGAGGAGAGGAGAGAGTAGAGAAGAGCAGAGGAGATACCCCCTGGTCACAATACAGGTACCGGTGATCATGCATTCTATGTTTCACCCTTGAGATCACAACGACCTCCCCGAGCACACGTAGAGACACCACGACATAGATCCAGACACAGTGAGAGAGGAGAGAGTAGCAGCTCAATTTCCCCACCATATATATCCTTCGGTGATACTTAGGAGGGAGATCCAGGTATGACATATGTAATTTAGTTAGAATGTTTTAAATGGATATGTTTCCTAGAAAAATTATTGAAAGAAAGTTCTTGAATTTTGCAGCGAGCGTAGTGGAGTGGAGGAGTTTTGTATCCAAGGTACTGAAGGATACCTGCATATCCTACTGACTATGAGCTAGTGAGAAAGAGTCCCTTATAGGAGAAAGGGATCATGAAAGACATTCAGATATCTTCCTATGTCTACAACGAGAACTGATGCTATGTAAAGAAAGAGAGGAGAAGTTGATGGCCAATGTAGAGAGATCCCAGGAGTGTAACCATGAGATGAGTATATCGAGGAGCCACACACGGACTACAATTCTGAGATCCTTAGCCTCACACCATAGATCAGAGAGAGCTGGGAGCCAATGACCCTCAGAGCATAGAGACAAAGTTTGACAGATATGACGCATGTGCCATATACAAACCAAACTTAGAAGAAGTTTATTTATGAAAAAAAGACTTTTTTTGAACAATTACTTTTATGGTTGATTACTTGTATTTTCATCAATGCACAAAAAAATTTAATAATAAAAATAGAAGAAAAATGTGTATGAATGCATACAGATTTATATAACTTATAAAATGATTACTCTATAAGGAATACACACATACATGAAGAAAGAAAGATTTAGTTAAGGATAATAATGTTTGAGAAGCATAATATTAATAGGTTCCTTAAGAGGGACACCATTTATATCAGCAATTTTATAAGAACCTGAAGTAAAGTCCTCAATAACCACAAAAGGTCCAAGCCAATTTGGGCTAAACTTCCCTTTCTCACCAGGTAAAGCATTACATTCCTTTGATTCTCATATAAGACAAAATCACCTACCAAGAATGATCGTTCAATCACCTTGTGGTTATACTATTTCTGGAGTGATTTATGATAGGCCTTAATATGTTCCAAACCATTTATCCATTGTTCATCTAACATTTCTAATTATTGTAATCATTCTTCTCAGAAAGTATCTTTGTCAATAATATCATGAAATGAACCACGCAAAGATGGTATTTCTAATTCAAAAGGCATAATAGCATCAGTTTCATAAACAAGATTATAAGTATAAGTACTAGTGGTTGTACAAACACTAGTCCTATAGGCCCACAAAGCATAGGTAAGCTAGGTATGCAAATCTTTCGCATGCTTGTTAACCGTTTTCTTTAATATTTGTTCAATAACCTTATTTGATGCTTCAGCTTGACCCTTAGATTGAGGGTAATAGGGAGTAGAAAATTTGTGTTAAATGTGATATTTCTCCATGAATTTTGTTACTTCTTTATTTTTGAAAGAAGTACCATTATCCGAGACTAATGTTAAAGGAATATCAAATCATACTATAATATGATTAAAGATAAAATCACAAATAACATCCGCAGTAGTAGAATGTAGGGTAATGGCCTCTACCCACTTCGTAAAGTAGTCTGTAGCCGTCAGTATATACACATGTCCTTGAGAAGAAGATGGTGAGATTTTTCCAATAAGGTCAAAACCTCAAACGCTAAAAGGCCACGGAGCAACTTGATTACGAAGCTTACAAGCAGGAGCATGGATTAAATTATCATGTTGTTGACATTGAGGACACTTTTTAACAAACATAAAGAAATCTTGCTCCATCGTTTGCCAATAGTACCCCATTCTAAGAAGTTTAATAACTAAAGATTTGCCACCAAAGTTCCCTCCACAAGAACCAAAGTGAGCTTCAGCTAAAGCTATAGGTACTTCATTTTTGTTAAGACATCTTAATAAAAAACCATTGTAAGATCATTTGTAAAGCATATCTCCTAGAATAATATAACAGAGTGCAATATTTCTAATACAATTACGCGTGTTCCTTGTTTCTGATCCTGGAAAAGTATTATCTTTCAAAAAATGAAAGACATGTGAATACCATTCATCAAGATGCAAGTTGAAACAATCAGCAGTAACCTTCTCATCAATTGTTGGATTTTTAAGAGTATGTATATTAAATTGAAAATATTCATCATTATTCTCAAGACAATCCAAAGAAGCTGTGCTTTCCATGGCATCTGCATGTTGATTATCTTTCCTAGGTAAAGTCTAAATCGTATAAGAAGAGAATTGTGAAAGAATATCTAGAGCTAAATCTTGATATTGTGTCATTTTGTCATTCTTAGTCTGATAAACTCCTTTGATTTGTTCAACAATTAATTACAAATCCCCATAAATTTCCAAATTTTTAATATGAAGGGATGAAGCTGCTCGTAAGCCAGCTATAAGAGCTTCATACTCCGTGATGTTAATACAAGGAAAATTTAGTTTATATGAAATAGGGATTGGTTTCTTTGTAGGAGGGATCAAGATAATGCCCACCCCAGAACCTATCTTAAATCTAGAACCATCAAAATATAATTCCCAAACATCTTCTAGTTTAATTGCAAATATATTCTCATCTGGGAATTCTACTGCGGTAACACTTGTATTAGAATGAGGACAAGGAGCTTCAGCTAAGTAATCAGTTAAATCTTGTCCTTTGATTTAATTTTAAAGGATAAAATTGAGATCAAATTCTGTAAGTAACATCACCCACTTTTCTAGATGGCTAGAGAGATCAATTTTTGAAAAAAGATATTTTAGAGGATAAAATTTAACAATCACATTGTTCTCAACATTCAACAAGTAATGCTGAAGTTTTTGACAAGCATAAACTAAAGCCAGGCATTGTCTTTCTAATTGAGTATATTGTGTTTCGTAATCTAATAAGGTCTGACTAATATAATATACCGGTCTTTCCTTTCCTTCACCGTCATGTTGAGCCAACAATGCACTTATAGCATTGGAAGTAGCAGAAGTATATAGATAAAAGGGTTTATTGAATTGAGTAGGTTGTAAGATAGGAGGATTACCAAGATATTCCTTAAATTTCTCAAAGGATTGCTTACATTCCTGGTTCCAAGAAAAAATGGTAGCTTTTCTGAGTAAAGAATTAAAACGAACAGTCCTATCAGCTAGGTTAGAAACAAAGTGACGAATAAATTGCATTTAACCTTGTAAACTACGTAACTGAGAAATGTTCTTAGGAGGAGGCATGTTAACAATAGCATCAATCTTTTTAGTATCGACCTCTATGCCTCACTTAGAGATTATAAACCCTAGTAACTCTCCAGAATCTACTCCAAAAGCACATTTCTTAGGATTCAATCTCATATTATAGCTCCCAATTCTTTCAAATATTTGTCTTAAAATAAACACATGATCCTCTCTTGGTATAGATTTTTCCAAGATATCATCCACATAATCTTCCAAAATTTTATGAATGTAATCATGAAAAATCAAAGTCATGGCATGTTGATAAGTTGCTCCTACATTTCTTAATCCAAAAGGCATCATGACCCAATATAATGTCCCCCAAGGTGTTATAAATGTGGTTTTAAGTTGATCCTCAATAGGAATAAATATTTTATTATAACCCAAAAAACCATCCATAAAAGATAATAAAGCATGACTTGCTATTGAATCCACAATCATGTCAATATTAGGCAATGGGAAGTCATCTTTTAAGGATGCTTTATTTAAATCTTGAAAATCGGTGCACATTCTGATCTTATTTTCCCCCTTAGAAATAGCCACAATATTATAAATCCACTCAAAATAACCAATAGAACAGATGAACCCAACACCTAATAGTTTTTCGATTTCTTCTTTTACTAGTAAGGCAATGCCCGGATTCCTCTTGCAAATCTTTTGTTTTACAGGTTTAGCATTAGGTTTAAGAACAATATTGTTAGTAACAATCTTAGGATCTATACCCAGCATATCTGAATATGTCCAAGAAAAAATATCCTTATATTCAAGAAAAAGGGAAACCAATTGATCATGTTCATCTTGACTCAAACATTTTCCAATTTTTTTTTTTTTCAAAATCATGCTTATCTAATTGAACTTCAATGGTCTCCATTATTAATAAGTTACTTTGTATGGGATGATCCATTGGCAAAGGAGAAATATCTTGTTCATCATGTTCTCCAAAATAGGCTTCATTGTTCAAACAATAGAGTTTGCTTCTTTTGTGATGAAACCTAGGTAGATCTTGGTAAGCCCCTAAAAAATCAGTGAGGGCTTTATCCTCAGGTAAGATATCCAAACTAGGTTTTTGATCCATGTCCAGGAGAAGTAGATTAACCAATTTCAAATGTCCACCGCAAATATGATTAACATTAAGAGGAATAGCAGATGGTTATCTATAAGGATTGAATCCTAACCCATAAGTATAATCACAACTGTCATTTTCCAAGGGTACTTGTATACCTTGCTCATATTTACCACAACCTTTTCCATTACATCCTAATTTCTTGAGTAAATGATAACCAGAACCATATCTGAAAGGCCATATCAGATTGAGTTAAAGGAGCAGCATATGTCACAATGTCATAGCAATCTAGTTTGATTGTCTCAATCATTTCATTACCTGAAGCAACAACAAAGTTTCTTTTTCATTCCTCTGATAATGGAGAGGGGATAAATACTTGTTTTTCAAATTGACTTTGTTCTTTCATAAATTCTAAATCTGAGACTTTGTACTCCCCTATGAAAGAGGCATTAAAATCCAATGTTCTGCAATCATCTTCCGTCAGAGAAGAAGATGGAATCTTATCCTTTTTATCTTCAAGTGGTTGCTTAGGTTTTTCACTGGGTTGTATGGGCTCAGGAACCTTAGCATATTCCACATTCAGGAAAGGATTTGGCACATCATCCGCATGTAATGTGTACATGAGATTTTTATAAATGAACCTCACCTTACAATGAAGAGTAGAAAGAATCACATGCATAGTATGTAACCAAGGTCTTCCTAATAAAAGATTGTAGTTGAGCGGTCCTGGCATAACATGGATAGGAGTGTAGAGGAGAACATGACCGACTTTGATAGGTAGCATGATAATACCCAAATTTTTATTTTACAATGTTATTAAAGCCACAAATAGGAATATTATCTGGTTGAATAGTTGTCAGATCGGCTTTCATTTCCCTAAGCATATCCATGCTACAAATATTAAGCCCAGATCCATTATCAATTAGTGTTCTACGTGTTCGTGTGTAAATGGGTACCTGTCGGAACATACACAAACAATCAATAGATCATTGTATTAGCAACCTGGGGTTAGTGAAAACATGAAAAACATATGAAACCCTCTAAAATCGATCTATTGCCTTC
>MU226698.1:276572-331029 GCA_018584345.1 Thuja plicata
AGGGTAGAAGTGGTTGAGGTGGGTTAGGTTAGGGTTTAAGGGAATATTAATAAATGAAATAAACTTATTTAATTCATTTAGAAATATAGGATTTAATTATTAAAACAACTTAATTGCTAATTAATAATTAAGGGACTATAGCCATTTTAATTAAATTAATAGGCTAGGGGAATGGGTTGGATTGCAAGTGATACTTGATTTAGAGATTTATTTAATTCCTTCATATTAAATACTATAGCCATGTTTGATTTTGATTTGATCTGATTGGTCGATATTGATTTGAATTGTATGGCTATAGTAGATAATATAAATCAGTGATAAAAATCACCTAGGACATTAAATTGATTCAAAGAATTATGCCAAGCAGTAACAGGGTCGTTTGGACATAACTCTAGGATATGATCACACTTAGGGCAAATAGGGTCTACAGTTGCGACAAACCGAAATTAGGTGGTTACACTACGAATGATACACTAATTAATAGAGACAGCAACCATAAGAGCATCATATTGAATCTACACCTCAACAGAAGGTAAATCATTATCAAAAAACATAATAGGAGGTACAGAAGGCATAGTATGCATGCACTACAAAAATGAATTAGTGTTCTCGTGGTTAGGAGGTGGAGCAGGAAGAGTGGATAAAGAATTTTGCAATGCCTCGTGATATGTATGAGAAGTTTGAAGTAATTACCATAAAGAGATCTTAGCTAGAGTAGCGCGTAACTGCTCAACTAAATCATATTCCTTAAAGGAAGAAGGTAACCTAGGTGTTGGAGGAAGTACAGGTTGAGAAGGAGGTAAAGTAGCTGGGAGAGTAGGTTGAGGATTATTTCTGGTGCAATAAGCATGCGAAATGGAATCCATGTTATCAAAGAAATTCAAAGGATCTCTAGGTTTACCCTTAATAGTTATTCGAGGGCATCCTTTTACCGTCATCAAAGGTTCAGGAAATACCATTCTCAGTATCTCAATGTTGCAAATAGAGGGGTATGAAGGTAACCATGCATACACTCTGCTAAAAGTCAATTGGAGAGGTTGTGGAGGAGGATGAAGTGGGAATCGGATCCATGGAGATTCCATTCAAACCATTTTCACACTCACTTTTATGTACCTCATTAAGGTATCTATCCTCTTGTACAAAAAAATCCTCATCAAAGTATTCTAAACAAGAATCATACATGTTGAGCACAAAAGTAAAATAACAAGAATGTAAATATTTTTGTGTTTTCTTAAAGAAATTTTATGATTTTTATGAATTTTGGAATATAAATGCAATAGCATAAAAGAAAACCTACTACTATATGCATGCAAGATCTAATGTGAAATGTAAAATCTAACACCAAAAAGAAAGAGTTGTCTATCGCGGGTTTACCAAAATGTAAGATCTAAAATTGGTGTTGAACATGAGGTCTTCTACATGATAGGAATTGCATATGAAAAGAGACCCTAAGTCCAATTTTAGTCTAATAAACTTAATTATTATGATAAAGAATTGAGAATAATTGTAAATAAATAAGAAGTAAAATACCTACCTCATATCATAGCAAATCTGAAGAATGTTGTTTTCTGGGGTCTGTACTCTATTTCTGGAAAATCTAAAGTATGATCTGGAACTGGAACACTGAGACGAACAAAACCCAGAAATATTTTTTTGATCTAACACCGTCTTATGAAAAAGGTCAACCTTGACCCACTAATCTCACCCCTGACCCAATAATCTTGACCCTAACCTGTGCTGCCTAGGTAGAAAATCAGTTTTTAGATCCTGATAGTTCGCTGAAAAGGGTATCCAAATCTAGTCTCAGATCCATTGTCATGTACATGTAAATCCCAAAAACAACACTTTCAAATATCTGAAAAAGGGTTTTGGGGTGGCTATATAGTGTTTCTCCTTAGTCAAACCCCTATTTTTGTGATCTCTACCTCCAAAAATATCCGAATATAGAATGTATGTATGTGTGTGTGTTTTCTCTTTGAGAAAAGTCTTTGAACATGTAATATCAAGATCTAATCTTCTAGATTAACAATCCTAACATAACATGGAAATGAGAAAGAAATGCATAGATTTGAACATGATAAAGAAAGAATACCAATCCCCCAAGGCTAAAGTACTCCTACAAATTCACAATCCATAATTTCAACCCCATGATAATGTCCTTTTGAATGCTTGAATCTTGAGAGTGGTAGATCTAATAGAAAAGAGCACCTTCTTGTTTCAATCAAGATCTACAATAGATTGTCCACAAAAATGCTTGAATGTATCAACTTGTACTCATAGATTTGTCCTTCTATATCATCCTCTTTCTTATTTGCATCATCATTGCATCATGTCATCTCCTAATTTTGTTTCATGATCAAATGAAGGAAAAATAGAGTGTTTATATAGAGATCTCAATATAGGCCTCCTACGGCAATGCGAGGGACCCAAATTCAAATTTTACTTGAATTATGGTTCAATAACAATCACCAACCAAGGATGGAATGTATTAAATTAGATATCAGAGAAAACACTTCCGCATCCAAACCTGGGGACCTATTTTATGTTTAGAATCTCGATAAGCTCCAGAATTGAAAGCGGGGACCAACACCCAATAGAGGTCTATGTCGACCTCACCCTTGACCTAGGTTAAGGTCTAACTCACCCTTTACCTCGGTCAAGGTCAAAATCAACCTTGACCTAGGTCAGGGTCTTTTTTGACCCTAACCTGAGGTTCCAAGAAGGTCACCTAGTGATGTCTGTGAGATTTCCAGGTCAACTAGGGACCTAGGAAGGTGATGGAACATTCCAGAGTGCTAGGAAGAATGAAGAGAGGCCTAGAGAGAGTATGATAAGGTATAGGAGGTCACACATATAGGTCCTTCCTATAAAATAGAGTCATGGAGATGGAAACCAAGGAGAGTCCATAAGATCATAACCCTAATTTCACCTAATCATGAAGAATCAAACACAAATGCATCCTAAATGCCAATCTAATATGCAAGCACACTAAATGAAGGTGCTAAACATACCAAAATGGAAGTGATTCCATTTTAGGATGATATAGGTAGCAAGGGAAACTATAACTCCTCATATTATTGAGGAAGAAGATGACAATAATATGAATTATTTCTTAGATACTGAGATGGATTCATTTCAAGTACAACAAAAGCAAGTTGCAAGAAAATTGCAACCTGTGTTGTTGTCTGAAGACAAAAATAATTTATCTAAACAAAGTAAGTTATGGGTAATGTATTTTGATGGTGCTAGTTCTAGGGAGGGGGTTTATGCTGGGGCTTTATTGATACCCCCCTAAGGAAGGACTTTCAAATTTTCATCTACACTGTTATTTATTTGTAAAAACAATGTGGTAGAATATGAAGCTATGTTGACTGGTATGAGACTGGCTACCAGACATAGAATTAAATGTCTTAGATTCATTCGAGACTCTGAACTTGTAGTGTTTCAGATCAAGTCTAAATATGCTTCAAAGAATCGTAGGTTGAAACAATATAGAAATGCAGTCTGGGATGAACTTGAAAACTTTGATGCATTTGGTATTGATTAGATGGACAGAAGCCAAAATATAATGGAAGACTTTCTTGCAAACATAGCTTTGAGGATAGAATATATTACCTTTAGTGGTATTTCTAAAGTAGGGATTCAATATAGGCCCTCAATACCTGATAATATGGAAAACTGGAAAGTTTTTTGATGATGATGTGGACAGTTTGAGATTCCTACATTATGAGGCAGGACTTGGGAACAAAGAGATTGATTTCAGTGGGTATGTAGAAACTTTAGATGGAAAATATACCATTTTAGGCAAGGAAGTGTTAAATCTGAAATCAAATAAAGTACCAAAAGGGTTAGTTGTGCTAGAAAGATCTTTTGATAATAAGGACAAGCCATTTGATGTAATAAATGTAAACAAGCTTGAAGATTTGGAAGAAGTAAATGTAGGAACAAGTGATGTTCCTAAAAATTTTTTTATTGGAATAAAGATGTCACCAAAAGTGAGAGAGGACCTGATTCATTTGTTAAGGAAATACAAAAGGGTTTTTTCCTAGACATATGATTATTTAAAGGCATATAATGAGGATCTATTTCGACATGAGATTCCTTTGAAAGAAGATGCTAAGCCATTTAGACAAAAGAAGAGACCCATAAATCCCACACTAAGACCCAAATTGGAACAAGAATTAATGAAGCTGAAAGAGGCAAGAATCATTAAACCAATCAGCCATTCTTCTTGGGTTTCCAATTTAGTTATTTTTAGGAAGAAGAATGGAGATATATAACTATGTGTGGATTTTAGAAATCTAAATATATCATCCCTCAAGGATAACTATGCTCTCCCAAACATGGAAAATATGTTTCAAAGGGTTACTGGTTATGAATTAATGTCCATGATGGATGAATTTTTAGGGTATAGCCAGATAATGGTCAAGGAATCAAAGCAATTGAAGATGACATTCACTACACCATGGGGGACATATGTTTACATCAGGATGCCTTTTGGCCTAATAAATGTTGGGTCCACTTTTCAAATAGCCATGGATGTTGATTTCTTAGATTTCCTACAGAAGTTCTTGGAGGTCTATAAAGATGACCTTACAACATATTCTGAAAAGGAGGAACAACACTATGAACACTTAGAGAATATTTTTGAAAGAGCCCTTCAATTTGGGATTTCTCTGAATCCTAGGAAATGCACTTTTGGAGTAACATAAGGTAAATTATTGGGGCATATTGTTTCAAAGGAAGGGGTTAGAATTGACCCATACATGGTAGACTATATTTACAAGGTACCCCTCCCAAGAAATGTTAAAGGAATTCAATCCTTTTTCATTCAGGTAAACGTTCTCAGAATATTTGTCACAAACGTTGTTGAGAAAAGTTGGCTAATTTCAAAAATGTTGAAGAAGGATGCAAAAATGGAATGGGATGGAGAAGCCACCCAATCTTTCCAAGAAATAAATAAATCTATCTAAGATGCCCCTGTCCTAAGAACTCCTAACTATACAAATCTGTGAACATTTTTCCATTCGCAGCATGTCATACTATTGTTCTTGTCTTCTTACAAAAAAAAGAGGAAGGGTTTGAACAAGCTATTGCTTTCTTTAGCAAGTTCTTACAGGTTGCAGAACTAAAATATGATATAAATGAGAAGAAATATTATGCGGTGGTAAAATTTGTTAAATATTTTAGATGTTATTTAATAGGTGCAATAGTAGTTTTTATGTACCCTCAACAACAGTAAAAGACATCTTCACCCAACAAGAAGTGTCAAGTAAATGATGCAGATGGATCCATAGGATCCATGAGTTTAATTTTGAAATTCAAATCACTAAGTTGGTGAGAGGAATGGGTATAGCCAAGTTGATGGATAACACAAACTTAGATGCAAATCATGTCTCTACCATAGAGGAAGAACAGAGACCTTTTATCTGTAACCTTGACCACTGTGATTGGTATAAGAATATTATTTATTACTTACAAAGAATGAACTATCAATAGGGGATGGATGAGAATAAGAAAAGGACCTTAAATATGCAAGCAATCTATTTTTCCTTCATTAGAGATGAGCTGTTCTACAGGAATCCTAAAGGGATTCTACTAAAATGTGTTGATGAAGAGCAAGCAGATAGGATTTTGCAAGAAATACACAATGGAGTGTGTGGTGGTCATTATATAGCTAAGACCACTACACAAAAGGTTCTCAAAGTAGGATCCTGGTGGCCAAGTATATTTAACGATGCTCATCAATTGGTTAGGAAATATGATGTATGTCAGTGTTTCTCTGGTAAATTAAAATATTTAGGTAATGTACCTCTCACTCCAGTAGAAGTTCAAGCCCCTTTTCAGCAATGGGGTATTTATTTTATAGTAGAAATAGATACTAAATCCAGTGGAGGACATGCATGGATAATTGTAGCAACTGACTACTTTACTCATTGGGTTGAAGCAATCCCCACTAAAAGAGAAACTATTAAAGTAGTAATAGATTTCTTGTTTAGGAACATAATAACCAGGTTTGGGTACCTAGAAAAAATAATATCAGACAATGCCATGTGTTTTAAATCTAAAGAGTATATGAATTTTTTTGTTGAATATAGCTTTCAGACATCTTACTCTACACCTTACCACCCATAGGGGAATGGCCAATAAAAATATAGAAAAGAAAGGCCTTCTTAAGATCATTAAGAGAGTCATGGATACAAATAAGAAGGCTTGGGACTCAAAGCTAACAATGGTTGTTTGGGAAGATAGAGTGATATCTAAAAAGGCCATAGGATATGCACCCTTTGATATAGTCTATGGGATTCAGGAAAGACTACCTGAGAATAATATAATGCAAATGTACAAGTTTGTCCAATTAAATAATGATGATATTGAAAGTGATATGCAATTGAGAAATGATGACCTGGTTGAATTGGATGAAACCCGGAGGGAAGCTTTTGTGACAAATGCTAAGCTTCAATTGCAGGAAAAAAACTTGTATGATAAAAGGACAGTCTCAAGACAATTTTGTGTGTGAGATTATGTCCTAATGTGGAATTCCAGATTAGAAGATAAAGGAAAACATTTAAAGTTTGAACCAATCTGGCTGGGACCATATATTTTCCATGAGAGGTATGAGAAAAATTCTTATTTATTGAAAGACCTTACTGGTATTTTTTTAGAACTACCAGTTCATGGACACTTCTTGAAGTTATACTTCTCTTGAAGTCTAATAATCCATAAACATTAGGTTATGTATATAGTGTATTTATGTAGTGTGTTCTTTCTATCTTAGTTTAGTTTTGAAAATGTGTGAGTAGTTTAGTTTTTCCATATGGGTTGTCTTCTTCCCCTAAGATTCTGAATTCTTGCAATACTTGTAGGAGCTATTCATCCCTAGAAAGAGACACTGTTAGGTCTATTTAAAAAGAAAATTCCATTCCAGTGAGCCCTTGGTCTTCAAGTTTCAAAGAGGTCATGTGTACATTTTAAAACCCTTGTTTTAAGTCTTCAAGTGTAAATTCTATTTTAAACCCTAAGTGTTGAAGCAATTTCTACTTTTAAATTATTTTTTTCATCACTTAAGCTATGTGTCAACCATGTGTTCTTTTTAAGTGGGGTCATGTTCAATTTATCCTAAGTCTTTAGCACTTTAATAATCCCTAAGTTTGAAAGCCCGCAACTATTTTATTTAAGATCATGTGTCGTACAATTTTGTTTTGATCCAACGGTTCACTTAATCACTTATGATCAAGATGCACACAATATAACATATAGTCATTAAGTGGTGACACCATGTGTCTTGGTGGGCCTGAGATTTGTGAATATTTGTTTGATAAACTGTAGGCAGATTCGCTTTAATCCAACAACGGCATTAATGACTTCATCCAAAGATGCACAATATCTATCTTTCAAGCCATTAATTTGTGCTTACGCATGTCCTGGAGATGACGTGGGTTCCACTAACATGAAGGTGACCACCAA
Source organism: Thuja plicata (assembly GCA_018584345.1). Lineage (NCBI taxonomy): Eukaryota > Viridiplantae > Streptophyta > Pinopsida > Cupressales > Cupressaceae > Thuja > Thuja plicata. The sequence goes on from MU226698.1 coordinate 284,040, forward strand.
TTAAAGTGTTGACAATTCTAAAAAGATCCAATGGCTCACTTGATAGCTTAATATTAAGATGCACATAATATAGCATACAAGCCATTAATTTGTGATGCCATGTGTCCTAGTGGGTCTGGATGAGGTCATAAGAAAGGAGTTAAAGGTTTAGCATTAAAGATTGATCTGACGATTGAATTATATGCTGCGTGATAAAGTGATCGAGATCTATAGTATAATCAATTAAGCCATGTTGACGCATTGCAGTTGGCGGGACCAGTACAGTGCAAGGATAAAATAAAGAGGATAAAGTTTGAAAAGGATCCAATGGATCACTTAATGTCTTAAGGTAAAGATGATGAAGATCTAGCATATAAGCCATTAAGTGGTGTTGATGCATGGCTTCTATGATAAAGTTATATTTGTAGTTACTAAAGTCTGGGGTGAAGTAACTGGTGGTCAATTTAGAAAAATTTGGATGACTAACTTAAAGGCTTATGTTGGAGATTCATGAGATCTAATGCTTAAGCGATCAAGTCATGCTGAAACGTGTCAAAGATGAATAGTGGTTTTTGTAAATTGATGAGAGCCACATGATAGATGGGATGTTGTTAAGATCTACAGTTCAAATTTAAAATTTTAAGAATGGTTTCAACACACCATTGAGCCGCGAATGTTCAAACAAGATCAATTTATTACAGAGTGTGTAGCCACCTCAGATAAAATTCAATGCAAGAGATTTATTTGATTGAGCATATAATTCATTACTTGAGTTTGAAGTTTCCATAACCATTGAAGTGATTGAAGTGAAACTAAAAGTTGTAGTAATCTTACACTGTGTATTACAAGTTGTAGAATGGGTAAGTTTTCTATTGTCATACTTTTAAAACATTAAAATTCATACTTGTAGTAGGGTTTCAAATTCTTTAGAATAAATAGAGTTTTGATAAATTATGATATTATTCCTATAAGAAACACTAATTTCAGAAATGGCACTTAGAATTGAGTTCATTGGTAAAATTGATTACAAGGACAGGAATGTGCATGATGATCTTTAATAATAGTTGGATGGATCCACCAATGACTCTACTAAACTCAAAAAAATAGTGCCTATAAGTCCTCATTTTAGATTTGGGGAGGGTTTATATGATTTGGGCAGATGGGCTAAGGATGCCAACATTAGTATAAATGGTCTTAGTTTGTTCAAAATTGCTTTCATCCAAAGGAATGCTCTTATCCTAGACTGTAACATATGGGATTTGGATGTAGGAAAATTGATAGTTCCTAGAGTGTTTATGGACACAGATTTGTTGATCACAATTGCCAAAATTTATGATAAGGTGTCTAGGGTTTTGAGAGATACAGATGGGAACATATTAATGAGTGTCACAGCTGATGAGATAAGAAAAGTTTTCAAGTTGAGTGACCTTTCTGTTCAAATGGATAACATTGATTTTGAGTATTTCAAAGAAGTGTACAAGGCTCAAAGGGAGTACTTCAGAACTGAGCCTTTGAAAGAGTGTTTCAATAAGATAGAGGGTTTAATTATAGTAGGCCCTAACACACCAGAGCCCTTCAAATTAGATTATTTTAATTGCAAGGCTAGAGAGATGTATAGTGCCCTGTGTCATGTTCTGGGAGAAGATCAAGAAACAACAATGCCCATTCACTTAATGCTTATAATGGTTCGGATTTTGCATCCACATTTGTCTATTGTTTTTGACTTTGCTACTCACATTTTAGATCTAATGCATCAAGGTCTAGTAGGCATAAAAGAGTCTAAGATAGTTAAGCCATTTGGATGGTACTCTATGATGATGCACATGATCTTGTATAATAATGCTAAGTATTTTGAGAAAGAAATGGATCTTATCAAATTTCAAGATGATGAAGAGTTGCCAGGTCAATTATGGAGCACAAATTTGTCTTGAGATAGGAAAGAGGTTATTTTTATCAATTATTATATATGCTTTGCCTCTAGGTTCAGTGCGTTGTTATGCACAGACAACACAAGCATTCACATAGATGTGTTAATAATTTTTAGACCAATGGAGTATGTTAAAGAGTTTTAGATTGTTCACTATTGGGGTGACTTCATTCTATACCCTGCTTCAATAGTTATTAGGGTCTACGGTTTTAGAGGAACTCCAAATGTCCTCCCTTATAGGGTTCCACCTGTAGGGTTTGAGAGATACAAATCCATAGAATGCCAAGAATACCTGCATGCAAGGAACCTATTACAGGAGAGAAGTAGAAAGAGGAAAAAGAAGAACTCAGAAATTACTCAAAATGAGAGAGAAAAATTATAATCCAAGTTAATTGAAAAAATAATTACAAAGTTCAACCTATAAAGGTGAACAAAACCCTAAAGCCTAAAAAAAGCTAGGTTGCACATTAATAATTAATAAAAGAATTAATTATTAATGCACCTAAGAGAAAGCTTAAGCACTTAAGAGTAATAAATTAACTAATTAAATCAACATGATTTAATTAATAAGAAAACTAAAGATTACTCTAACACCCCCCCTTAAGCTAAGCGTAGGGGTAAGCTAACCTAGCATAGCTATGAAAGCAGGAAATAATGGGTCTCGACAACAAGGCCTGATCAGGTACCCCATACAAGGAAATCTCTGTAAACTGGAGACAAAGAAGAAAACCCAGTGGGAAAAATCCCTCTCCAAAAAGAGATAGAAAAACACAGAAAAGAAATGGCTCAAGAGACTCTCTCAAGACCATAAGTACAACCAGCCCCCCAATGAGAGAGGGATGAGACACCAAATTCCCCCATAATGAAGAAATTCCTGTCACAATGGTAGATGCCTAATGTAGAATCCAAAAGGAGATCTTGAAGCGGCAAATGCGATTCCTTCCCTTGGGAAGAAACTAATCCAAAGGATGATGTCGAAGAAACCCTGTGAAGATTGATGGGATAATGAAGAATCTCTCTGTCTCAACTAAAACAAATGATGTCGAACTGATGTGGAGAATCCTTAAATGCAACCACTAAATGCACTGATAATGGTGGGCGAACAGTGATAACCTGAATGTGATGGTAGAGGAGATGAATGTCCACAAAATAATCCTCCAAATCTACAATATAAGACTCAACAAACAAGAAGGAGATGTCTGCAAGATAAGAGTCCAATGTAGTTATGTTTTGAAGGTGAATGAAGCCCCGTTGCACTGAATCGGGAACAAAAGGATATGTTGCAGAAGTCTTAGTCTGAAGAGTAGGAACTGTAAGACAAGCCTCTGATCCATCGAAAGATGTAACGATGTCTAAATACTCAAGCCCCTCTAAATTATCATGGTCAAAGGGTGTATTTTCTCTCCAAACAATGGGTATGAGACAATATCAAGAAGGATCCTCTGGGAATGGAGAGAGATTAGGGTCTCCATAGATCTCCCAAAGATGTGTCCAAAGTGGGTCAGGACAATCAATAGCCGATATAGCCAACACAGTGTCATGATCAGCACTAGACAATATAAGTCCTACTATGTGATCTCTAATAATATTCCATGCTAATTTTCCCTCTAAAGTGGTTGGTTTAGGTATGAGATCATACAAATAAGGCAAAACATTAAGCCACCTACAATGTGTAAGTATACCCTTTTCCCATGACTCATAATTACCCCGTTCCAAAAAAATAAACTGAAGGGTGAGTAGAAAAACCCATGATAACTCTTCTAAAAAAAAAAAAGAGAGAAATCTAACCTTACTAAATTTAGATCAAAACATGGTGCAATGAGGAGGGAAATGGAAGCTGCAAATTTGATGCTAAAAATAGGTACCCAAACATCCAAGTGTGCAATCTAAAACTTTCTTGGTGGTCTCCAGCTCGAAAAGAGCTTTCTAGCGATATCTTATTTTCTGAAAAATGATACCGTATGCTCAAGTTATGGCCAAAACACCAAAAGCACCATCGAAAACAAGCTCTCTGGAAAAAACCAGTCTTGGGAAAAACTTTGATGGTCAAATGACCATTGCACCTCCACGGGAAAAAAATTGACGGTCATATGCACATCACCAAGCTGACTTGCCAGAAAAAAATTCTGGTGCCAGAAAATTTTGAACCTAGCCTGAAAATGATGTCATAGTCAGAATGCTGATGTCACGGCTGCTGGTGACTCATGGGCGGCGCTCAGGCGGTGGTAACGCAGGGGACGGACGACAATGGTGCGACGGTGGCTCCCCGATGGCACTGTGGAGGTGGTCGGGCGATGATGTGGTTGCAACAGCTACCAAGCAGCGCATTGGTGGTCCATTCTGCCTGCACCCAAAAAGCCATAGAAAATACATTTTTTGATTTTTTTTGTCTCAAAAAACATGGCGTACGGCCTAGGAGAGAAATTTTTTCCCAAAGGCTACTGTGGCCAAATATGGCAAAATTTATATGAAAAATTGATCTCTCAGGCCTTCTAAGCGCGATGGTAGCATCCGTTTTTGCTCAAAGCGCTCTATAAAAAAATGTCTCTTCCAGATTGAAGAAGAAACCCTAGAAAAACTATGTTTTTTGCCCTCAAATCATGAATTAAAAATCTCTAGACTAGGCAGCAGTAGTGTGGCTCTGATACCATGTAGGATTTTAGAGATACAATTCCACAGAATGCCAAGAATACCTGCATGCAAGTAACCTGTTAGAGGAGAGAAGCAGAAAGGGTAAAAAGCAGAACTCAGAAGTTACTCAAAAGGAGAGCGCAAAATTATAATCCGAGTTAATTGAAAAAAGAATTACAAGCTTCAACCTATAGAGGTGAAGAAAACCCTAAACCCTAAAAAAGCTAGGTTGCACATTAATAATTAATAAAAGAATTAATTATTAATGCACCTAAGAGAAAACTTAAGCACTAAAGAGTAATAACTTAACTAATTAAATCAACATGATTTAATTAATAAGAAAATTAAAGATTACTCTAACACCACCCAAGATAGGCCTGGTAGAAATCCTTAGACAATTGGGTGGGTTACAAGAGGAAGCATTGACTGGAAAAATGAAAGGTAGCATCTTCCCTACCATCACAAAAGTACACCAATTCATTATGACTAAAGGAGGATGGACCCAATTTCACAAATACTTGGAGCCTTATCAATGGTAAGATGTGCAGATAATGAGGGATTCATTAGTGAGATGTTGAGAAAAAGACTAAGTGTTTAGCTCTCTAGATCATTAGTTTAATTTTCCCTAGGATATAATTAAAAATGAATTTTATTTGATGGAGCAAGAGATCAAGAAAGAAAAGTTGTTAGTATATAAGAAGTCATTAGATTTTGTCCACCATTTTGATAAAGCTAATACCTTGGGAAAAGAAGGTAGAATCCGTGATGTGTATGTTTGAAGACATTATGCAATCCTTAGACTAGAAGAAGAATATGGTAATAGAAACAAAGCTAGAAAAGGCCAAGGCTATTTTGAGCAGAGCTACATAGGGAAGGGTTGTTCCACCAGGAAAGTATGTGGTATACCAATAGAGAGGATATAGCACAATCCTGCCAAGAGTTGAAAAAACCTTTGATCCAAAAGGGAAAAGGCCATTAGAATCTAGTACCCAATCATTGTCATCTCCAAAAGGGCAAAGGGTGGAAGGAAGAGATCAACAACAAGATAATATTTATTCTCCTTCCCAATCTCCCATGCACATGGATGAACAAACCATTATTGAGTAATTAGTGCAAATGAGAAATATAGGACATATCTTTGTTACAACTCGGTAATTGCAAGGAGTGCTAGAGGCACCAAAACATGCTGAAATGGACTTAACAATAGCTTAGTTTTCTAGGAAGGAGTTGGATCCTATCACTAAGCAAGCTAGTGATGAATTATTGTTAGATGATCAATTTGTTAAAGCAAGGGATTTTATTCAATTCCTTTGGAGAATTTACATTAATGAATTTAGAGAGAAATGTTAGAATTTGAAAAATGATCCACCTGATTGAGATAAAGATGATCTTGAAAAGGAAATAAAGAAGGAGATGGTAGCTAAGTGTGACAAAATCACTCCAAAAGAAGGCAGAGAATTGGTTTAAGAAAGAAGGACTTCTCATTCGGCCATAGTGGGATTTTGTTGATTCTATTGTCTTTGATGTTGTTATAAAAGAGACCAAACCAATGCACACTAGTGGAGTGTCTAATAGTGTTAAATTTAGTGAATATCATGCAACACTGGTGATGTGGTCTATAAAGAAGAAAGATATTAAGAGAACTGGTGGACATGATCATGTTGAACATGCAGGTAGTCTCATGGTAAGAAGAGTAACAGACACCTCAGGGGTATGTTTTTTTCTTCAACAACTCCATCATTAACAAGGCCCTTATTGGTATTCTTTAACCAAAATCCATCTTTATTAGTAGGATCTCGATTGTTGTTGTTAGAATTGTTGTGATTGTTAGGAAAACTCTTATTTTCCTTATAAAGCTTCATCTCTCCACGTTTTACCAAAACTTCCTCTATGGTAACCGCATTTTCAATAAAATTTTCAAGGTGGGTGCACATTGGAGTTGTAGATGATAGTTCATTCCCGTGTTCAAACTATTCATAAAGATATTCATCTTCTCTTTTTCTGGCACACTCCTAGGATATCAATAAAATACTATTCTCCAACTTTATAGGAAGATTAAGAATGCTTCTCCTTCGCTCTATCTACTATTACATAAATTTATCATTATGACCTCATGTTGGATGTTATATAAGTAATGGGTCACAAATTTAGATGCCAGATCCTCAAATGTTCAAATGTTTGAAGAGAATTTTGAGATCCATTCCATCGCTAGTCCTCCAAGGCCTCTTGGAAATAATCACATCAAATAGGTGGTATCATGCATAAACTCAAGGCTTAATGAAAATTTTTTCCTAAAGTGGTCTTGTGGGTCGGATGCCCCCATGTATTTCTTATATTTAGGAAAGACCACATTCGGAGGGAATAGTACCATAATTAAAGTTTTATCAAATGAAAATGAACATATATCTTCAGTCAAAAATTTATTTGGTGCCGCCATTTTATTCATATTATCCAACTACACTTGGAAGATCTTAAATTTTTTATTCAATATTGTCAGTGAATTTTCTTCCTCTTTATCCTTCTTCAAAGTGGACATGTCATAGTCATGGGGAAGATTTACTCCTGCTTGGGCTAGGTAAAAAAAAAAATTCTCTCTATCTTTTTATAGCAAATTTTCCATGACCTTTATGTAAAAGGGTTTTGTGCCACCTCATTGACTTTATCTTTGATGGACTCTTCATCTTGATGGTCCCTATTTCTTCCATCATTTCCAATCTTTCCTCCATTATTCGTGCCATTACTTTCTTGATTATTATTCTCATTATTGTTTTCACCATCGTGGTTGTTGTTATAAGAATTATTTTCTTCATTGGCCTTATTGATGAGGTTAGGGTCAACATATCCATAGAGAAATGTAGTCATTTCAAGTTCTAACTCTTCTGGAAATATGTTGTAGGGTTTCTTGTCCAAATAGGGTACTTCTTGTCTAGTGTAACATTCATCTTCCTGTATGGATATCTTGATATGGTGGGACCTTGTGAAGAAAGGCATTAACAAGGACCAAAAATTTTATAATAGCACCCTCTTGATAAAAAATCCTTTTAATTTTTCCTTGACACCCAAAATTTTTGGGGATTTGACCTATCTTCAACACCAACTAGGGAGTAATCAATAAAGGGTATCCAAAAGTGATCTTAAAATTCTCTGATAAACAAGAGAGATAATCATTGTTTTGATGTCTCGAAGTATACATGCTAAAACAAATCTTGTACACTCTCATAAAATGTTGGTATGCACTTACTTGAAAATTTCCCCTGTTTTGCCCCATTTCCCACTTCTCTCCGGCATGCTTCTGGCATTTTAACCTACAAATATGAGATTCTTGACCTCAGGGTCAAAGTTGACCTTTCTAGGTAAAGGTCAACCTTGAACCTGACCTCGATCAAGGTAAACCTCATCCCTAACCTAGGTCTGAGTTGACCTTGATCGTGACCCAGTGTCCAGATTTCAAGTTTCCAGGGTTTCCAGATGTCAAGCTTCAGAAAGATTTAATTCCCGCTTCGGGGTCAGCTATTTTGATCATCAGGGAAACATGAATCTTGAAATTATATTTAATATAGTTAAAATTCTAGGGATATAGGTCTAATTGTAATTTAATTCTCCTATGTAGGCCTCTCTAGAAGATTCTGCCCTAGATTCATATATACAGAAGCCTTCTCCTCTCATTTCCTCTAACCGTAAATCATCAACCAAGAAAAAAATATCAGTGTGAAGGACAAGCTAAGAGGCTAGACATGAAGAAATCTAAGAATAAATCATCTACTCTCAAGCATACAAGAATTCAAGCACTCCCAAGCATTCAATTCATCAAGGAGATCCATTGGTATCCTTTGAAGGATTCAAGCTCTATGGAAACCTCTTATTGAAGATTTCTCCATCCACATTCCTCCAAGTCTCTTCCTATTCAAAGATCCATTCAAGATTGTTTTTTAATATCTACAAGCAATTGATTTGAGACATCCTACATTTGGCATTCTACATTTTACATCCATTTGGTGCATACATACTTGTGGATCCATGGAATGAAATCCGCCACAAGGGTTTCTATACAGGCAAGGTGAATTTGTTCATTTACTTTGTTTATATATGAAATTTCAATTCAATTATAAGGTTAATTCCAAAACTAGGGTTTGACCAAGGCAAACCCATCACCCCCAAGCAAAAAAACCATTTTTCTTTCAGGGAAAGGTTTGAAATAATGAATTGCAGTGTAGTTCTGGATACCCTTTTTAGAAAACTATTATGATCTGGAAACGGATTTTCTATCAGACTATGCAGGTCAAAATCAGACTTTCTAGGTCAGAATCAGGCATTTTGGGTCAAAGGTGACATTCATTTTTGGGTCAAAATCAGAATTGAGCCAGATTTGGAAAATATTTCTAGGTTTCTTCATCTATGCATTTATGTTCTAGATCCGGTTGCAGAATTCCTAGAAACTCAATACAAACACCTGAAAACAACATTCTTCATATCTGTTGCATTTTAAGGTTATTACTTGTCTTAAATTCATTTCAATTAAAGTTTTAATCTTTCTAAATATATTACACACTCTCTTCTATAAAATGTAATTTAGGGTTTTGCTCTTTATCCCTATCCTTAATAGGTTGATTCATTTATGCATTGATCCTTTCTTTGGGGTTAATCAATTTGGATCTTCCCTTTATGAAAATTGGGATTAAGAGGACAAGCTTGGCTTATCCACTATCTCAACAATATAATAATAACAATACATTCAATTACGACCCTACATCCTTAATTAATCTTACATTCTAAATAAACCTTCCATTTTTATCTTTACATTTTGGTGAACCTTCGATAGACAACTCTTTCTTTTTGGTGTTAGATTTACATTTTCATGTTAGATATTGCATGTATATTAGATTAGATTTCTTTTATGTTATTTCATTTACATTTCAAAATTTTAAATCAAAATCTTATGTTTCCTAAATTAGTTCATTTGCATTGCATTGGTGCATGAGCTTTACTACTTCTAGTCCTACTTATAGTATCCTAGTTAGAAGAAGCCCTAGACTTATGGGTTCCTTTGATCCTGAGTCTTCCTCTCCTTTCCTTAGGATCCCAGATGAAAATTTCACCACTCATTATTCTAATCCTTATACGGAGCATAACTCTTCTCACTCATCTCATGATGAGGATGATGCTTTAAGAGTTCCTCCTTAACAAGTCTGAAAACTTTCAAACGAACCTAATAAAATCGGAAAAAGGTTTATTCAAGAAAACCATAATCAAGATTCTATCCAAGCTATATAGGCTCTTATGAAATTCCTTCATGATAGTGATCAAGGTGTTAATCTCTTATGTTGTATCACTCATCTTTGACATTTGAATGTTAAACCTTTAACTCAAGAGGTTCAAGATCTAGGATTCACTCCTCCTATCACTAGTAGGGAACCTTCTTCCATTCCTTTACCTAGCATTCCTACTTACACTCCTCCTTTCATGACTACATCTCTTATAATTCTATCTATTCCTGTGAGTGTTCCATCGGTGTCTCTACTTACCTCACAACTTTCTTACCATAGCATTTCTTTTTCTTATTCCTATCCTCTTCCAAATTTGTTTCTAAGTGTTCCACTAGTTTTGTCTTCGATTCCTATCGGTTCCTACACTATTCCTAGTGTTCCTAATGTTTTGATGCCACCTATTTCTTCTAATGATTCCACAATTATTAGTTTGGCTCAAACTGTGTCATCTTTACAACAAAAACTTGCATCCTTAACCCAATCCAAGTTTAGCATTTCCACATGTGACATGGGTATTCCTTTATCCTTAGACATTATTCATTCTACTCTCCCTTAGCATGTTTATATGCCTCATCTTGAGAATTACAATGGTAAGGGAAACCCTATTACTCATGTTAAAACATTTCAAAATCCTTTGTAGTGATTATTCTCATGACCCACTAATACATTTGGTACCAAATTGCAATGGTAGTGCTGTTGCAGTTTTTTCGTCACAACCTTGTCATTGTCGCAATTGTGATGACAAACCGTTGCAATTGCGATGATGACAAGGTTGTGACAGAAAAACTACAATGGCACTGCCGTTGCAATTTGGTACCAAATGTATTAGTGACCATAGGATTTTAGCCAAGTTATTTGCTAGAAATTTTCATGATAAGGCCTTGCAATGGTATTGTTATTTACCTCCTTATTTTATTGATTATTTTCCTAAACTTGGTAATACCTTTATCCAGCAATTTTAAAATAACATTGGTCCACAAGTTTCCTTAACTGATTTAATGCATTGTAAACAAAACACTAAGGAAAATTGACTCATTTTATTGGTAGATTTAAGAATTTGTATGCTCATATTTCTTATCTTGTTCCTGATATTGATATTTAACATATGTTTATTTCAAATTTACAAAAGGATATTAGAGATAAGATTCTGCTTAAACTAAATTTACCTCTTTTCAACAACTTTGTGCAGCACTTCATTGTTATCAATTACAAGTGAGTCAATTTGAGAGAAACATTCCAATGACTCATGTTATAGTTGATAAGAATGATGTTTCTCTTAATCCTAATAAGTTTCAGAAACCTAAAAACTATGTCAAGATAAATAAACAGGTGAATGTAGTCGCTGATCAAGTTTTTGTTGCATCCAACAATGCCAATTCTACATCCACTACTTTCTGTATGAATCGTACATTTACTCCTCTCTCTCTCTGAATCTTTAAATTCTATTATGAGTAAGTTGTTAAGTGCTAATATAATTACTTTGCCTCCTATTTGACCTCTTCTCCCTACTATGATGGCATCAAAATCCTTTCACCCTAAATCATTTTGTCAATATCATTGTCAGCATGGTCATGATAATGAGAAGTGTTATTCTCTAAAGCATAAAATTCAAGACTTAATCGATTCTAATTCTTTATCTGTTGATAATTTTGATGGTATTGGGAACAAATTTGTCTCTCCTAACCAAAATCTTCAAATCTATACGAATCCATTACCTACATATGATACTAATACCATTGTTCAACCATCTTCTATGGATATTGTTTACGATTCAAAGATGGATGATCTCAATCACATTGTTAACCATGTCAAGTGCATTGTTTCATCTCAACCTACTATTCAAGATCCTTCACCTCCAATTCAACTTCAAGTTCCACCTAAACCTCATAAAAAAACTAAGGATAAACAACCTAGGGAACTCTCTATAACCTTTGATGATTCCCGATGGTCCCCTTTATATTTATGCTAGGATTGCTAAGCTACCTATGCGTGGTTGTCTTTTTGATCCCACCTATTTAATAAATTTCATTACTGAGGAAAACCTTTTTATGAAAAACCTACAACGTGATTGTTATGATACATTTGATGTATGGATCCAAACTTGTAATGGTTTTCTCTATCCTTCACTTGGTTCTGTTAACTTTCCCGTTGATCTTTCTATTAAAGTTGTAGATACTACCTACATTGTCATTCCTACTTCTGATCAGTTTCAAGTCAAATTTGGTTTTCCTTGGTTAACTCTCATGCATTCCGTTGCTTCTCTTATTCATAAGTGTATTAAGTTCATTCATAATGGAGAAGTGAAAACAATTAATCATATTTTTTATCAATCTTTTAGGCCTATAGATTGTCCTACTCTTGATTTATTTTGGCCTTCATTACCTAATTCATGTCCTCTTCACCTTGATAACCATTTTTATTCATATCAAGCCTATAAACATCGCAAGGTTACCAAGTTAAGAATTCCTTAGATAGATCTTAACTGTGTTATTTTGTCCACTCCTTCTATACCTCCTTTATCCATTAATTCTAGTTCTATTAATCAACCTCCCAGTGTTGCTTGTTATCCTATTGAGAATCCTCCTATAGAACCAGTTGTTGTTCCTCCGTGTTTTCAACATTTTTCAAACAAAGAGAAGCGTAACCGATCTGCTAATGAACATCATAAGAAGCGTAGGGATAAAACTAGGGCTATGCCTTCTTTTGACCAGCCTATGCCTGATGTGTTGGAAGAAGTTAATATTATTTATGATTCTATCCACATTCTAGATCCTATTTTAATTAATCTTGATGAGGAAGATACTCTTGATGATTCTATTGATCCTACTGATGAATATGAGACCATCGATATTGATATTGATTTACCTCATATTCTTTCAAATAAATTGATAATTACACCTAGTATTGAACATCATGATTCTCAAGAGGATCCTTGTTTGGAATTGGATATTATTCCTACTGTGTTGGATATAGTCCCTCTTGTGAGTTTCCCACCTTCCCTAAATTATATAAACTGAGATGTGGAGAGTAGGTGATGTGCTTGATTGGCTTGTCCTTCATCGTAGCCTTTTTTTGTTTGTATATTGTATTGTGCTTCTCATGTAATGTATTTGCTCAATGTTTTTTAGATTCTTTAATAAGACCCTTGTCACTTTGTTGACCAAAGGAATCAATCCTGTTGTACAAATTACAATTCCTCTATATGTATCTCTATTCTTCTATATGTTGTTTTTATGTTATGTTGTACTAGTGCTATTGTTTGTAAATGTTTTCCTTGTGTAGTCCGCTTGGATCTACGACATGGTAACACTGATTATTTTTGGTCTCCATGTTGTGGTCCAAAAAGACTCTTCTTCATAACTCTTGCATTTTATTTCCTCCATTTTGATTGTAGTTCTACTTTCTTTGGGGAATGATATCAATTCATTTTCGATAATATCAGACATATATGTTATCTTATGATCATACTGACGCCATAGTAGGTAGATCCCTTATGTGTTCTTTGTATGTTTGTGTGGTATTTCCCTTGATTTGTCTTCGTTTGTGGCATCTCGTAGTGGAAATGTAATAAGCAGAGTTGTTTATGTTTCCATTAAAGCCATTTCTCTTATTAAAGTGTTAGAAAGGACTTTAACATGGGGGAATATGGTCTACTCACTTTTTCCACACACGCACTTTCAAAATATTTTGAAACTTAAAAATTTTTCCCTTTATGGATTAAAGACTAATTTATAAAGCATGGATTTTTATCTTATAGGATCTCTTGATCCCTCCAGTTTAAATTTATATGAATCTCTTGATCCCTCCAGTTTCAATTTACAATATTTTGATCCCTTAAGGTCAGAAGGTGTCCTTAAGACCGGATCTCCTTGATGGGTTGACTAGTGAGTAGCCACATTCACTAGGCGGTTCAACTCCATCTCTCTAGTTGCACTATTTCCTTGTTTGGTTCACAATGGGACATAAGTTCTCATTGGGTGAGGTAATCACACCCTCTCTCTCTTTCTCCTTTCCTTTGATTGGTGATGTCTCTCTTATTGTAATCTTAGGTTGACAAAAACTTAAGTCCCTGGGGGCTTGATGATTTTTTTGTCCCTTTGATTTCAATATGATTATCTTTTCTTCATGATCTCTTTTACCAATAGTTTGCATCGAGTCCATGCTCTTGCTAAAGTGAAGGCTAAATGTATTGTCAGAAAATGGAAGCACTTCCATTTTTGAATGGTTTAGCCCTCCAAGTAATTGGTTTGGGTTATGTCAAGTGCCTTTAATCGGTATCTAACTTGGATTTGGCTTTTCCCCATGTTCTACCCCATTTCCCACTTCTCTCCAGCCTATTTCTGGCATTTTAACCTGCAAATATGATATTCTTGACGTCAGGGTCAAAGTCAACCTTTTTCGGTAAAGGTCAACCTCGACCCTGACCTAGTTCAAGGTCTACCTTGACCCTAACCTAGGTTAGATTCAACCCCAATTTTGACCCAAGGTCTATATTTCATGTTTCTTGGGTTTTCAGATGTCGGGCTTCAGAAAGATTTAATTCCCGCTTCTGGGTCGGCCGTTGCTCTCTTCGGGGAAATGACTCTTGAAATTATATTTAATAAAGGTCCACTTCTAGGGATATAGGTCTAATTGGAATTGAATTCTTCTATGTAGGCCTCTCTAGAAGATTGTGCCCTAGATTCATATATAAGGAAGCCTTCTCCTCCAATTTTCTCTAACCATAAATCATCAACCAAGCAAGAAATCTAAGTGTGAAGGACAAGCTAAGAAGAAATACTTGAAGAAACATAAGAAGAAATCATCTCCTCTCAAGAATTCAAGCATTCAAGAACCCCCAAGCATTCAATTCATCATGGAGATGAATTGGTAACCTTTGAAGGATTCAAGCTCTAGGGAGCCCTCTTGTTGAAGATTTCTCCATCCACATTCCTCCAAGCCTCTTCCTATTAAAAGATCCATTCAAGATTGGTGTTGAAGATAAAAAATAAATTGATTTTTAGACATCCTACATCCAAAATTCTACATTCTACATCCATTTGGTGCATACATACTTGTGGATCCACGGATTCGAATCCACCACAAGGGTTTCTATACAAGCAAGGTGAATTTGTTCATTTACTTTGTTTATCTATGTAATTTCCATTCATTAATAAGATTAATTCAAAAAATTGGGTTTGACCAAGGCAAACCCCTCCCCCCAAACAAACAAACCATTTTTCTTGCAGGGAAAAGTTAAGAACAATGAATTGGAGTGCAGATCCAGATACCCATTTTGGAAAACTGTCAGGATCCAGAAATAGATTTTCCTATCAGACTGTGCAGGTCAGAATCAGACTTTCTGGGTCAGAATGAGACATTTTGGGTCAAATGTGGCATTCATTTTTGGGTTAAAATGGGACTTGAGCTAGATTCAAAAAATATTTCTAGGTTTTCTTCGTCTCTGCATTCTTGTTCCAGATCTGGTTGCAGAATTCCCAGAAAATCAATACAGACACCCAAATACAACATTCTTTGGATCTGTTGCATTTTTAGGTTAGTAATTGTCTTCAATTCATTTCAATTAAGGTTTTAATCTTTCTAAATCTATTACACACTCTCTTCTATAAAATAGAATTTAGGGTTTTTCTCTTTATCCCTGTCCTTAATGGGTTTATTCATTTATGCATTGATCCTTTCTTTGGGGTTAATCAATTTGGATCTTCCCTTTATGAAACTTGGGATTAAGAGGAAAATCTTACCTCCTTCACTATCTCAACAATATAATAATAACCATACATTCAATTACTATCCCACATCATTATTTAATCTTACATTCTAAATAAACTTCCCATTTTTATGTTTACACAAGCATCAAAATACTTTTGTACACGTTATTTATTTGTTAAAATGCATTGAAATTTTTCTTAGACATGTTACTATATTTCTCAAAAGCGTTGCAAGATGTTTGATACATGGCAAAATACTTATGGGAAATTGTTGCTTCACTATTTTGATCACCGGTTGATTGATTTTTTAAAAATTTAAATTGTGTATCATATCAAAATGGATGCTTTATGTTTGTAAACATGAACTGTCAACCACAAAAACAATTATCTTGACCCTCAAACCCTAAACACAAAGTGTATATTCTGAATTTTTACATGAGATTGCACAATAACTTCTTCTAAGCAATCTACCTATAGATAAATCTGACTTTTGAAAGTTGCTCTACAAAGGTAGGTATTTCTATGTTAATCAAGGTTTAATTATAATTCCTCACAAAAATATTAAATGAATCAAACAAGGGCTACATAGTCATGATGCACAATTTAGGCTATTCACCCTACGAATCTAGGCATTTGATCTTTTTTCCCTCCAAGTTTTTCAAATTAATGAGTTTTTTTTAAAAAGTGGGTGGAATAGATTGGCTTAATCTTGTTTCCTACTTTGGGTCATTCCCTCTCACCATCCTCAAAAAGTAAAATCTTGGGAGGCAAGCCCACTATAGTTCTATCAAGTTCATGTAAAGCAATAAATGAAAAAGAATGTAGGTCAGGGAGTTTCATTCACCTAAAAGGTGAAGAGCATATCACTACTACTTGTTTGTTTCCAAAACACAATTAGAAAAGGTTCATTCAAAGCCTCTTATTCTAAGAGGATTTGAAGTTCATTTATCTTTTTGATTCACCCAAAGGGTGAAAAGGATATAACTAAAACTTCTCTCCATAATAAAGGAGGCTTATTTTATGTTTGGTTTATTATCTAGCTCATTCTCATGCCAAATTTGCATGTTTGGCATTCTGATTCACTTAAGAATGTGAAGAGCATAGGCCTAATGCTTTAATTCATGACTTGGATTCACTCTTTTAATTAAGGCTAGATTTCAATTTTGACTTGTCACAAGATAAACAAATGAATAGGGATTTAGATCTTACCTTTGATCGATGCTAGTGATTCTTGGTGTATTTTTCATTTTTTTATTTGCATTTTGACACTCACCTAATGGCAATCATTCTTACTCCTTTGCATCTCCTTTACAAAGTTAATCCAACACACTCAAGGAAAAGTGAGGAAACCCAAATTGAAAAACCAAATGCTCAAATATTTTGAAAATAAGAGAATCAAGATCAAATAGGAACGTCATAAGGACTGCTATTCAAGACAAAATATGACATATTGTAAAATCCTTGGTAAATATCAACTAGATGCCAATATGTATGCATGTTGTTATTCCATTGAAATTCTTGGTCATAGTTCCTAGCCACCTTCAATGCATTCCACATCTTCTTTGCTTTTCTCTCCTCAAACTTCTTGTAATATACTAGTTTTCATACTTTCTGATGGACTTGCATCTGCAAAAAAACAAAAAATGATCATTTAAACTATAGATTTTAAATTTAAATTGAATAATTTAAATCTAGTATTGCACGTTATTTTAACAGTGACTACATGTTTTTTTAACAGTGACTACGCACTAAAGAAAAGTTTAAAGGAATTATTTATTTTAGAAACAACGTTATCTAAATATAACATAGCATTAATTCTAGGCTTTAAATGCATTGAAGGAAATTAGAAAAAAGTCAAAAGGATCATGTCATGTGTCACTTCTTGAGTAGAGGTATTAGACTTTGGCTAGCATGCACTATTTAACAATGTAAAGGAATTTAAAGATCTTTGCAAAGCATCAAATTTTACTGCACATGTGATATTTCCTCCATAAAGAAATCAAAATTTATTTCATATGCGCTATTTAACTCTATAAATGCATCACTTCACCTGTAAAGTTTGAAAATCTGCAAAACAAAGCCACTCAAAGACACCAAAAAATCATAAAAACATTAGAATGAGGCATTATGTCCCACTATGTGCGTCATTTGTGTATATTAAAAACACGCCTTCATGGGCTTAGTTTGCTAATTAGTTCAATTCAATGAGAAATCTAACATTTAAGCTATTGAATAAAACAATCAAAGCAACAAGCATTCCATGGTTCTCTATCTAGAAGTGCTAATAAAATTCTCTCACCTAAGCATCCATTAGTGCCAATCCTAGGATGACAAAATGATGAGCTAATTGATTTGAGTATGCTCTATATTTAGCTTAATTATAATAAAATGCTTCAAATACGACCACTATTATGAAAATTCAAGAATAAAAATCTAGTCTTATGCGATGAATTGTCTGTAGTAAGGATGATCTAAATGATGAACGTAAAGTGGTAATTTTCTCTTAAAAGACATTATATTTAAAGGATTTCCCACGGGTAGGGAGTAGAGTTAGGTTAGCCATGATTAAAGGTGAGTTAGGTTAATAGTTTCAAATATTGGGACAAAATGGATGGTTGAGATGGCAAAGGAAAATCTGATGGTTGAGGTAGCAGAGCCTCTTGAGTGATCCATGTGAGCTCAATTCCTCATTCTCATTGGTTGATTTATTTTTGTCCCATGTGATGGGTGACAATAAATGAGAATGAATTAATTGATTTAATTGATTTTTTTTAGCCATGTTCACCCTTGAAGGGGTTCAATTTAAATTGATTTAACTATACAATTAATTGATTAAAATCAATTGAGTGATTAACTGATCTTTTTATTTAATTAATCCAAAGGCTTTGATTTTTCAATTAATTCTTGATTTTTTCTTGATTGCTCACTTTTCTCTTTTCTTGATTTTTCTTGTCAAAAATTAGGTGTCTACATGCAACATTCTCTATTTCAAAAACCCACAATTATACTAAATGCAAAATAGTGCAGGAAAATTTCTTCATCCTCTAAACATGTAAAAGAATGGGGGAGGGTCCTAACAATGGCTCCTTCTAGTGGAATGCATATAATTCTTGATATTGAAAGAATCCATTTATGTCTTGGGGAAGAGAATCATCTCATTTTTATTCAGTAAGGTGGCTAATGGCCACTAAAATATAAATTTTAGGATTTCCTCTATCAAACACCCTACTTTATAAATATCTTCAGAATGTAGTAAGATTAGATCCTTTCAAAAGTATTACCTTGAAGTAATTAATTGTGAAACTTATCTTACTACAAAAAACTTTGGATTGAAGAGGATAAATAGTTTATAATGAGGCAATAGTTATATTCTAGTGTTTGTTCAAAATATCAATCTATTTTCCATATGCTCTTGAAGAAGTATATTTGTGTAGTTCTGACTAATCGTCTTGTCCACATATTTTTTGTTGTCCAGTAAACCAACTCTATGAGTAAGAAAAATATTCCTGTCCATCATAGCTATTCATGTAAACAGTTATATAATTATGAACAATAGATAATCTCTCTTGTTTAATGATAGATTTCTCTTCAGTCTTATTAACTGGTTCCATTTGAGTACCTTCACATTATATAATGGATTGGCATAAACCTATATATCTCCCTATTGCAATCCTATACAACTATCGTGATGAGCATCATTCTCATTCTCATCAAATAGAGGGTTTTTCACATGCAACTCAATATTCCCTTGTAATCCTCTATCCATTTCATCATCTTCCAAAGAATCTAAAACACAATTACTCTCACTTCCACTGTCGTCATAATTGTCCTTAGTTAAGTTATGAAAGAAAGGGTAAAAATTACCTTTGTTATAAACCTTAAGGGAATAAAGAGGTTGGTTTGAATGTGAGGGATCCCTCTACTCATTATATGGGTGACTCACAAAATTCTCTCAAGATAACCCCTCTTCTAGTTTGAATTTCATTACTCGATAATATTTTTTGACCTTTTCAATATTACTGGAAATTTTAAATGCTTCACGCAAATATCTTGGGTCTTCCCTCCTTAACTTAAAATTATATTTTCATTAAAAGCACTGAGATATAAAAATAGGGCTCATGCATCATTAGGTTTCATCTTTTTCAGAGAATTTTGAATAACTTTCAAAAACCTAATGTTGAACAGAGGAACTATTTCATTACTCTATATTAGGATATTTGTAAACCTTTTAAGAAGAATAGAATCACTTACTCTTTCACCAAAGCAATCCAAAAAGGCTGAATTAGGGCTTCCCATGAACTTATGGAGTATATGGATGAATTAATAACCATTCCCTTGCATCCCCCATTAGGGTTTGAACAAAAATTTTCATGTAGACATCTTCATGGCTTAATTCATAATTTTCCATTAAGTACTCGAAATCCAAAACATGTCTTTCTGCCATTCCTTCGAATGTAGCGGAAAATTCATGGAGAACACTTTTAATGCCAGCTGACAGAGAATTCAAGAAGCCCAAAATTTTACTGTAATTAAGAATTATATGTACAATTATATTTTAAAATATATCCCTTGAAAAGACATATTGCTTGCTTCATAAAAAGGACTTTTAAAATGGAGTCGCCACCATTAAAGAAAGGAAAAAAAAAGATAAATCTATAGATTTCCCTAGCAGAGTTGCCAATCTGTTGGCTATGTCACTTGGATGGGGCTACCTAAACTTTTTTTATTTGATAGAAAAAATATTCTCGATAATATTTTTTATATTCAATCCCCAACTAAGTCACCAATATGTTGGGTCTTATTACTGCCTATCCCCAAAAGATGTCAAAAGGGAGAGGGGAGTCTTAGCCAATGAACAAGGTTCAATTGGAAACCCCCTACCCTTTAGGTTCTTCCCTACCAAGGTGGGTGCACATTCTAGTTCTACAAACATAAATTTAAAAATGAAGATTCAACTCATCGCATAAATGATTCAAAATATACATTTTAACCCAACTTACTTATCAACCCTAAAGTGTACTTCATCAAAATAAAGAATTGAATCAATAAGAGGCCAATCCCTTATCCATTGGGTTGTAGATTCATCTTTTATCAGGCTATCATATACATTTTCTATGAGATAGTCTAAAACCACTATGTATATAATCAACCATCCAATTTTGTTAATGCAGTCACATCAAAACCCAAGACATATAGCCATTTCAATTGATCTTAATCCCATATATAGAAGCTAATTAAACAATAAGAATACGAACATATTTTCATTATTTTCTATTGATTCTTAGATATATATTTGAGAATTGAAACACATACACAAGCCTTAAAGATGGTAATTAAATCTTTAATTTAAGCGCAGAACTAAACCTCATAAAGAAAGATTACACAACACAAAAAAAAATAAAAGGACAAAGGTGTGTGTGTGTGTGTGTGTGTGTGTGTGTGTGTGTGTGTGTGTGTGTGTGTGTGTGTGTGATATTTACAATATTATCCCCCTTCTCCTTTCTTACCCCTATTACTATTTATACCCTCTTCCAAAAATTGTTGTGGTTCCTAAAAGAGGAAGTGACAAGATTATAACCATTTTACATGTCATTTTCAATAATTACAGCAAAATAAAAAAATTCCACAACCCTACAATTTTATGTAAAGAAATGCTTCATCTTTAGAACATCCACTGATGGGGAATTCTAACTCACAAGAGATTACTTGCACTTTTCAAGACCTTCTCTTTGGTCTTCCTAGGGTACTTATCTCTACCCTAACCAGAGGCCACTCCTATAGTCCCCTACTTTCCCTATAACTCACCACCAACTTCAAACACTCTTTGATTCCATCTCAATTCAACTATGCACCCATACACTCAATCAAGCCAACATGCTCCCAAATTATTCTTGGAAATAGGAATAGGTATCCTTACTATTCCATTTTCACTTTCAACCAATTTTGATCCACTTTTATGGATTCTCCCAACGGTTTTCCATTGAGTTCTTACTTTTCTTGATTTTAGGCCTTGTAGTCTTTTTGGCCCAATTAGGCCTCCTAGAAACTGAAATCTTGGATTTCCTCTTAACTATCCTTATTAACCCACTAAACTAACTATGGATTATTCATATATTCAACCAAGGCTCTAGGATTTTCTAGGTTTTAATTCTCCAAGTTGTCCATACATAGGACTTCTAGCAACCCCTATTTTTAAGGGTTTCTAGGGCATGTAGTCCAGTCTAGTTTCTTTTCTCTCAATAGATGCTCAAATGGCCTCGTCTAATATTATCCTTTGTCACACATTTCTAGGACACATTCCCCTACACTCTTCTAGTATTTATTGGCACAAACCAATCCATTAAACCAGGCTTCTTGCCTCTGCACTACTCATGCTTCTATCTAGAATACCACTGTATACACCTAGGGCTTGCTTGTAAAAATAACTCTCCTGTACACAAGGACTAAAAAAACCATATTTAAAATATTTAAGAAGTCCCATACTTGATTCCAAGTGGCCATTGAATTTAAACAATGGGAACTCAAGTGGGAGCCATATTTACATGACTGGCTCTGGACAAGACAGTGAACCAGTAAAACTTGAAGAATTTACAAAATGACTAACAAAAGTACCAAACTAAAAAATCAACTACACAAATATTAACTAAATAAAAAGAATGAAATTCTCAATGCATTATATCAATCCATTCAATCCATTAAAGGTTTGGATGAAGGCTCTATTACACAAAATAATCTAATTCTTGCTCTTTCCATAACACAGTCCGTATAATATGAGGTCCAACCCCTAGATTAGGATTTTTCTAACCCTATATATGCTATGATATCTACGTTCTTAGACAATAAGGTAGTGAATTGAACACATTAAAATTTATTTCCATAATTTTAGGAAATGTTGTCATGAGCAACTTTTTACAACTTTTGCAAAATTGACTTTCCACTATCCCAACTTGCACAACTTGACCTAGGATCACTCCATTGGATCCTTAAACACTTAAAACCCACAAAATAACAACTTTCCCTTCAATTTGTGGTTTTTTTCATTCTCTGACCAAGTTTGACTAACTTGGGACTTAAGCACTAAAACCTATTTGATCCAACCAAAACCATGACTCAAAAGACTCTTATCTAAAAACACACATCACAAAAAAATTGGGACTTTATCATTAGTCCTTATTACCCTAGTGGTTTTCTAGAACCACCTACAAGCCAAAACTATCAAAGGTCTTCATTGAGACCTTAAGGTGCTCTAGCACCATTCTTTCCCTACAAGAAGAAAATAAGGGTACCTGAGGTGTGATGAACTCCAGATTGATGCCATGCTTTTTGAAGTCCTCCTCTGTTATCCAAGTAGCCTCTGATTTAGGTTGGTGCTCCCACTTTACTAGATGCTCCATGTAATTTGTATTCCTAGTCTTCTTTTTCACTCTTGACTCCATAATTATCTCTGCTTGTGGCTTGATCTGATTAGGTACTTTGAGTTCTACCACATCCTTAGTCACCTCTATACTGTTATTTTCCTCATCTATCGCTGGAACCTTGTACTGAATTAAGTCCTTCACATTGAAGATAGGAGAGATGGACATATCTTTGGGTAGCTCTATATTTTAAGCATTGGAGCCACACTTATCCAATACCTTACATGGTCCAATCCTCTTCATCTAGAGCTTACTTAGTATACCCTTCTATAGCCTAGATTTAGATTCAAAAACACCATCACCAAGTCTCCTATCTGAAACTCTAAGTCTCTTCTCCCTTAATCCTTCTTTTCTTTAAGCTTCTTATTTTCTTCCATTAGTGTCTTCTTCACTTTCTCATGGACCTCTCTCATTGACCAAGAAAATTAATATGAATGTACATTGATCCCCTCATATCATTTTAGGTTTCTAAGTTCAAGAACACCTCTTGGATGTAATCTATACATAATTTCAAATGGACTCTTACCAGTAGTCATGTTTGCACTGTCATTATAGGAAAACTCTTCTTGTGGGATGACTTGTTCCCATCCTTGCCCATACTCCTTGGTTAAACATCTCAACAAGTTCCCAAGAACCCTGTTAATTACCTCTTTATGTCCATCTGTTTGAGGATGATATGCAGAACTATGAGCCAAATTAGTACCTAGTCTTTTCCAGAGGGTCTTCCAAAAATGTCCCATAAATTTTACATCTCTATCTGCAACTATGCTCATTGTAACACCCTGTATCCTTACTATCTCCTTGAAGAAAATATGAGCTATATGACTAGCATCATGTGTTACTTTACATAAAATAAAGTGACTCATCTTACTGAATCTGTCCACTACCACAAACACACTATCCAAACCAGTTGGAGTTCTAGGTAGCCCCACTATGAAATCCATACTTATGCAGTCCCATGGTATATTTGGGATGATAAATGGTTGGTAAATACTTGCATTTGATGATGTCCATTTTACCTTCTGACATACTCCATATTTCTCAACATACTTCCTTACATCCTTTTGCATCTTAGGCCACTAATAGAATCTCTCCACTAGGTCTAGGGTCTTGTTTAACCCAAAATTCCCACTCAAGCTACCATTATGATTCTCTTGGTTGAGGTTCTCTCTAATGGAACCCCTTTGAACACATATTTGTTTCCCTTTAAAAAGTAAACCATTCTGCAATGTATAGTCTGCATATTCAATATGTAAATGATTATCAAAGTTAGTGCATACCTTGTAGATCTCCGAGAAATCTATATCTCCTTCATAAAGAGCCTTGAATCCTTCAACTCTTATGTTCTTCAATTATATTTCTTGGAAAATAAGCAATCTCCTACTAAGTGCATCTATAACTTTGTTGTTCACTCCCTTCTTGTGCTTGATTGTGAAGGTGTATGATTACAGAAATTTTATCCACTTTATATGCCTTCAACTAATATTCTCTTGTGTATTTATGTAGCTTAAGGATTTGTTGTCTGTGTATACAAAAAATACTTTTGGCAAAAAATAGTGCCTCCACTTCTTAAGAGATTGCACCAAAGCATAAAGCTCTAGGTCATAGGATGAATACCTTGACTTCGCCTCATTCAATATTTCACTAAAGAAAGCTATTGGTCTTCCTTCTTGACTTAGGACTGCACCCACTACTATGTTTCTAGCATCACATTCCACAATGAATAATTTGTCAAAACTTGGCAACAGCAATATTGGTTGAGTAGCTACTTCCTTCTTCAATATTTCAAACCCTTCATTGGCTTCCTTGGTCCATATGAAATTTTTCTTGACTCCACCCTTAATGGTATCTAGGACAGGGGCACATATTTCACTGAATCTTCTCACAAACTTCCTATAGAACTGAGCCAAGCCATGGAAGCTTCTCACTTTAGTCCCTGTCTCAGGAGTATGCCAACTCAAAATGGCATCAACTTTTCTTTTATCCATCTTCAAATCACCTTAAGAAACTAAAAATCCTAGGTAGACTAATTCTTGTTTCATGAATTCACTCTTCTAAAGATTTATGGTTAGCTTCTCTTCTTGTAGCTTCTTCAACAAAATTTTTAGGTGCTTTATGTGATCTTCTTCTTTTTTTTTCTAAAGATGAGGATATCATATAGGTATACTACCACAAAAACCCCTATATCATATTTTAGGACCTCATTCATCACCCTTTAAAATGAACTATGTGCATTTGTAATCCCAAAGGGCATTACTAACCACTCATAGAGCCCTTCTGTGGTTTTAAAAGCTGACTTCCACTCATCCCCCTCTTTCATCCTAATTTTATAATAACCAATTTTGAGGTCTATTTTAGAAAATTACTTAGCACCCCCTAAGAAATCCATTAAATCTTATATTCTAGGAATAGGAAATCTATACCTTATTGTTATCCTATTTAGGAGCCAATACCACTGGAACAACACATGGACTGATGCTCTATCTTATTAGACCCTGGTCCAAAATCTCTTGCACTTTCCTTGCAATCTCTTTATTCTACTATGGTGTCATCTTGTAGGTAGCTTTGTTTGGCAATGATGACCCTGGCACAAAATCAGTCTAATGACTTATTGCCCTTTATTGAGGTAGTGTAGTTGGTGTCCCATCACAAATGATTTCCTTAAACTGATCTAACAACTGTCTAACTTCTGCAGGCATAGGTGTCTGATTGGGTGTCTCGTCCTCCTTTGGTTTCACCAAGATAGCATAACCAATTCCTTCTTCCTCCTTCATGTCTTTGAGGAATTATTTTCTAGTCATTAAAAGAGTATTGGTGTCTTTTCCCTTCACTGTATCTTCTTCTATCAAAGACTAAATTTTATAAGTCACTCCATTCTTCTTGAATGAGTACTTATTCTCCTTATCATGGTGCACTGCCTCCTTGTCATACTGTCATGGTCTTCCTAGCAACATATGGTATGCATCCATTGGTATTACATCATAAAGTATCTTGTCTTGATACTTTCCTATATGGTGAAATCAACCCACACTTGTTCATTGACAAATATGTTTCTCCCCTTATTCAACGAAGATACTTTTTAAGGAAAAAAATGGGGTACCTTAGTTTTATCTTCTCTACTTCTTCCTCTAAGATCCCATTTTCATTAGACCCTGAGTCTATTATGACCCTACACACCTTGCCAATAATCTT
The DNA here is from genome assembly GCA_018584345.1 of Thuja plicata. Taxonomy (NCBI): domain Eukaryota; kingdom Viridiplantae; phylum Streptophyta; class Pinopsida; order Cupressales; family Cupressaceae; genus Thuja; species Thuja plicata. Next base: position 310,156 of record MU226698.1, read on the forward strand.
ACACTTGACCCTAAAAAGAGCCCTCATTTTTTTGTGTTCATCCCTGGTAGGTTCTTTGATCAAAATCAAGACTTACCTAAGAGTGTTTAGTACTATCTTCCTCTTGCACATATGCAATTTTATTCTCTCCTTGTGAATATGATGGCTTATCTAGACATTTATAGGCAGGGTGAGCCAATTAGCCACAATTATAACACTTCATTGAAGAAAAATGTGAGCTTCTTCCAGAACCACCTGATCTGCCTCTTCCACCACTGTGAAAACTTCTTCCTCTTCCATATCCTCCTCTATTGTTTGACTCATTTGTTTTCTCAATGAACTTGTATTCTCCTTGACCTCTGGTGTCATTGATTCTACCACTAAAACCTCCTTTATGTCCTCCTCTAGAGTCTCTACCTCTTCCTCTACCCCTAGAGCTTGAATCTTGCTTCTTTTTGAGTTTTTCTTCCACCTTAAGGGCCATTTGGAAAAAACCATGGATAGAAGTTAGGGTAAATAGACTTATCTCTTCTTGAATGTTCCCTCTAAGTCCATTGAGATACCTAGCCACCTTGATGCTTTCAATCTCCTACACTCTAGACCTAAGGAATAATTTTTGGAATTCTTTAGTGTAGGATGCCACATATAAGTCCTTTTGTCTAAGATTCTATCTATTATTTATGCAATTAGATTTCATAATCCCTTGGTAGGTAATTTTCTTTTACCTTAGCCACCATAGCTTTCCAATTTACTATCAGTTTCTTCCCTTCTCTTTCTCTTTCCTCCTACAAGAACTTCCACCAAGTTAATGCTTGTCCCCTCAATCTAGACTTCTCTATCTTTAATTTTTGTGCCTCTATGATTCTATCACACTCAAAGTGATTTTGCATACCCTCAATCCATTCCATCACAAATTTTGCATCCATTCAGCGAGAGAATACAGGGATGCCTTCTATTGCCTTACCACTTAGTTCTTTTAGGTCTTTAAGGAAAGGTTCCTCAGGTAGTGGAGAGTCTGGTTCTGTTTTTGCCTCCTCTTCAACTTGATTCTTTCCTTCATCTTTATCCTCTCCTATTTTTTCCTTCATCTTGTTTGCAGTCTCTGCAACTTCTTCTAACTTGTGCTTCATCTCCTCCATAGCTTCTTCTATAAGCCTATTCGTGACTTTTTGTTCTTACAATTATCTTTCCAACTCTACATTGGTCACTATGGTTCTTTATCTAGTTGACTCACTTCCTTTTGTCATACACAATTCACTTCCCAAGCCTTTCAATCAATCTAATACCACTTCGATGGGGAGCTCTAACTCACAAGAGATTTCTTTCTATTTTCAAGAGCTTATCTTTGGTCTTCCTAGGGTACCTATCTCTATCCTAATGAGAGGAAACTCCTATAGTCCCCTACTTTCTCTATAACTCACCACCAACTTCAATCACTCTTTGATTTCATCTCAATTCAACTATGCTCCCTTAGACTCAATCAAGCCAACATGCTCCCAAACTATTCTTGGGAATAGGAATTGGTATCCTTAGTATTCCTTGTTCACTTTCAACCAATTTTTATCCACTTTAATGGATTCTCCCAAAGGTTTTCCATCGAGTTCTTACTTTTCTTGATTTTAGGCCTTGTAGCCTTTTTAGCCCAATTAGGCCTCCTATAAACTGAAATCTTGGATTTCCTCCCAAATATCCTTATTAACCCACTAAACTCACTTTGGATTCTACATAAGTTCAATCTAGGCTCTAGTATTTTCTAGGTTTTAAGTCTCCAAGTTATCTGTACATAGGACTTCCAACGAACCCCTATTTTTAAGGGTTTCTAGGGCATGTAGTCCATTCTGGTTTCTTTTCTCTCAACAGATGCTCTAATGGACTCCTCTAATCTTCTCCTTTCACACACATGTGTAAGACACATTCCCCTACACTCTTCTACCATTTAATGGCACAAACAAATCCATTAAACTAGGCTTCTTGCCTCTAAACTGCTCAGGCTCCTAGCCAGAATACCATTGTACTCGCCTAGGGCCTGCTTGTAAAAATAACACCCCTACACACAAGAAATCAAAAAACCATATTTAAAATATTTAAAAATTCACCTACTTGATTCTAAGTGGCCATTAAATTTCAACTGCGGGAACTCAAGTGGGAGCCATATTTACATGACTGGCTCTCGACAAGACAACGGACTAGTAAAACTTGAAGAATTTACAAAAAAAATAACAAAAGTACCAAAATAGCAAATCAAATCCAAAAATATTAAATACATAACAAGAATCAAAGTCTCAATGCACTATATCAATCCATTAAATTCATTAAAGGTTTGGATGAAGGCTTTGTTACACAAAATAGTCTAATTCTTGCTCTTTCCATAAGACAGTCCGTACAATATGAGGTCCACCCCTAGTTTATGGTTTGTATGACTTTATATATGCTATCTCTATGTGATCAAACCCTAAGGTCAGGATTTGAACACATTAAAATATATATCCACAATTTTTGGAAATGTTGTCGTGACAACTTTGCCAAGTTGCAAAGTTGCCATGACCAACTTTTTATAACTTTTGCAAAATTGACTTTCCCCTATCCCAATTTGAAAAAATCAACCTAGGATCACTCCATTGGATCCTAAAAAACTTAAAACCCATAAAATAATAACTTTCCTTTCGATTTGGGGGTTTTGGTCATTGTTTGACCAACTTTGACTAACTTAGGAATTAAGCATTAAAACCTATTTGATCCAACTAAACCCATGACTCAAAAGACTTTCATCTAAAAACACACATCACAACAAAATTTGGACTTTATCATTAGACCTTATTACCTTGGTGGTTGGCTAAAACCACCTACAAGCCAATATTATCAAAGATATTCATTGAGACCTTAAGGTGTTCCTGCACCATCAACTAATCGTTGAGATGCATGTTGCTTAAGATATCCTCAAGCTTGTCCTCGTACATAGGCAATTCCATCCTGAAATCTGCAAAAAGAGATTGAAGCTTTTCTTTATCTTGTTCCTTCTCAAGCTTAGCCATGTTGCTCTGGTATATGGCATAGCTAGCAAAAAATTCCAAGGGGCCTCCATGAGACCACTCAAAATATTTGTTTGTTCCAATTCCTTCTCCTCATTCAGATCATGTTGCACTACATGATAAGGATCATCATTTGATGACTCTTTAACCATTGGTAACCCCATCATGTCTATCAAGATTTCTATGAAAAATAACCAGTTCAGAAGCCATTATAATAACTTTTATCCCTAAACTTATTCCAGCATTAATGGGAAGGAATGTTTCTCACAGGAAAACTCTTCGTAAATGAAAAATTTCTAGTTACAACTAATTAGTTTATGATATGTCGCACACTTTCCCTTCTATTCGATCCCTTCAACGGTGTAACACATTTAATGTTATTCTTTTCATTACGGGATTCTAGGCCTCTGTAATATCAAATGGGTGATGATGCACAATCATCCTGGGTTAGTTGGAAATATTGTATCACCAAAATAAGTTTGAGTTTGGATTTGATTTTTGATAGCAAGCTCGGTTGGAGACCTAAGATTTTCGCTGACTGGGTTCGGTGATGTTAAGCTCATTTGTTCCTCTCACCGAGGGGCTTGGATTTTTGTGTTCTTGATCACCGAAAAATTTATTCTAATTGTTTGGGCTGGCTTACTCCATTTAATTTGAGGTTGTGTTCCTCAACTTTTGATTGACCATTAGAGGTGTGAGGACCTAAATGTGATTTGGTTCTTTCTCCTAGGTAAATTTAATAATTGTTGCAGAAAATTGATGGATAACACATTAGGTGTTGTGTTCTTGAAGCCAACTATTGTTTAATTGATTTTTTTTTATAGTATAGTCGACTTCTGTTTGTGTTGTATAGAAGGAGGGTATGGGTAGAATAGTGGAGCGGGGACCAAAGGAAGTTAGAAGGTGGAGATCTTGAGTAACTGATAACTAGGTTAGCTTATGGGCTTTGGTAGATCTGATAACAGATCAAATTCTTGTTGTATTTGTATTAGGTCGTAACCAGGAAGGCCTTATAGCCTGACATGTTTGGTGTAATTTAATATTATTGAATTTATATTGTTGTTATATCTATGTATGTTATGGTCTTTGTTGTGTTGTTTTTTGAATGTTGAAAGGTTTGGAACATCCAGTGAGAGATCCTAAATACTTGAATATGTCAGGTGGTATCGGATCAAGGATGATCTAGTTGAGTGAAGGTTGTATTTCCTCTTGAGATTAGTGTTACAGATTTGTGTCCATGAACTTGTGAACCTGTGTGATTTTTTGTGCAAGGTAGCAAGTTTTGATCTGGCTTCAAGATAGTTTGAAGGTTGTCATAACATGGTGGATTTGGATTATTTGTAGAGAGTTATGCCTCTTGGTATCTCATTGGATGAGAAAATTTCTGATCAAAATCAGTTGCACTTAAGGTTTTTAAGATGTCTCTTAGAATACTAAACCCTAGGTTGATTGATCAGATGAAATAGGAGTTGCAAGATGAAATTCATAACGAAATGACTGAATTGAGGAATGAATTCATTGAAGGTATCAAAAATGTTGTTGTTGGATTATAGAGAGGTCCCAAGAAATATGATAGTTATGAAGAAGTTGTTGAATACTTTGAGGCTATTGGATCTAGTGGAAATGATAGAGCTGATCAGATGGATAGATCTAGTGAAGACAGAACAGATTGATTGCACAGAGGTCTAGTGCTTGGCTGAATGGAAGTTACTGGATGGACGTTTCCAATTTCTAGGGTACATTGAGACCCAGGGATCTGATTGATTGATTCGGTGAGTTAGAATATTAATTTGAGCTGGAAGAAATTGGAGATCCTCTTAGAGTGAGGTTGGCACAGACTAAATTTAAGGGAAATGCTACTTTATGGTTGAAATAATTACTGAGAGATAGAGAAGAAGAAGGTGACGTGAAGATCAATCGATGGAGGTTGATAGTAGAAAAACTAAAAGCTAAGTTCATTCTAGCTGACTATGAACTTGAGTTTTTTAAGAAGTTACAAAACCTAAAGAAGAAGGAGATGACTATGGAAGACTATACTGAGGAGTTCTACAAGTTGGCTATTCGGTCTGGACATAGAGAAATTTCTAAGGAAAAGGTAGCTAGTTATATTAATGATTTGAGATTCAATATCCTAAATGAGATTGGTATGTTGAAGATTCACTTAGTTGAGGATTCCTACCAGTATGCTCTGAAGGTGGAAGATAACCTGAAGAGAAGAAATCATGGTATTCCCTAAGGAAAAGGGAAGCAAGAGCTATCAATAAAGGATAAATTGATAGTTGAGGATGAACCAAAACCTTTTGAATCAAGGAGAGGAATGGGTAGAAGTGAATTTAGAGGCACCTTTTTTAAGTATGGATAGTATGGACATAGAGATTTTAAGTGTAAACAGATAGATTGTGGGTCATAAGGATCCTTTTATTGTTGAGAACATGGCTGAACCTGAGGATGGTGAGAATCTTATGATTAGAAGAACATTTTTGACCAAGAAGCAAATTGATCCATGTCAAAGGCCAAGTTTATTCAAGACCGTGTGTAATTCTAGTGGTAAATGTTTTAAGGTGATTGTTGATGGAGGAAGTACTGATAACTTGGTTTTTGAGGAAATGATTCAGGAGCTTAGTTTGAGGAGGTTGAAACATCCATATACTTATAGAATTAGTTGATTACAAGAAGATCATGTAGTAGAGGTTAAGGAATAATGCATAGTAAGTTTTCAAATTGTTCCATATCAAAATGATGTATTATATGACATTGTGAATATGAGTTCTTGTCATGTTTTACTTGGAAGACTCTGGTAGTATGATAGAGAGGCTATTCATGACAGTAAAATAAATTCCATTGCTATTCTTAAAGATGGACAAATATTTACTTTGACTCTGTTGAAGGATGAAGACAAAGGAATGAAGAACTTGAGCATTGGAAGGGGATCTAAGATGCCTGCACAAGTTAGTGTAGAGATTAAGGTTTAGAGATCTAAAAGAAAATCAGAGAGTACTACTAGTAAAAGGAAGCAAAAGAAGACCCGAGGCATGAGTTTATCAATTGAGGACTTGGAGGACATGTGTATCAAGAATCATTTTGGGATATATGTGCTAAATCCAAAAAAATGTTCTTTGAATTGATGAGAACATCTTTTCACAATTGGGGTGTCTGATGTAGGCTCATCCTGGGGTAGTTGAAAATCTTGTATCAGGAAAAATATGTTGGAGTTTAGATTTGATTTTACATAGAAATCTCAGTTGGCGACTTGAGATTCTTGGTGACTGGGCTTGGTGGTTATTTTATCGGTCATGTTCGGCTCAATTGTGCCTCTCAACTAGGGGATTGTCTTTTGGTGATCTTAATTACCGACAAGGATATTCTGATTGTTTGGGCTGGTCGAATGGTGCATTTAATTTTAGGTTTCATTCCTCGAGTTTTGATCAACTATTTGAGGTGTGAGGACCTAAATATGATTTGGTTCTTTCACCTAGGTGAATTTAATACTTGTTGCAGTCGACTGATGGATAACACATTGATTGTTGTGTTCCTGAAGCTAACTATTGTTTAATTGATTTGTTTTATTATAAAGTTGACTCGTGGTTGTGTTGTATAGAAGGAGGGTATGGGTAGAATAGTGGGGGGGACCAGACGTAGTTAGAAGCTAGAGAGCTTGAATAGATGATAACTGGGTTAGCTTGTGGGCTTGGGTAGATTTGATAACATATCCAAGTCTTGTTTTCTTTGTATTTAGTGTAATTTCATGTTATTGATATTATTGTTAAATCTCTTTATGTTATGGTTTCTAGTATGTTGTTTTTTGAATGCTACAAGGTTTGGACTATCCATTCTTGGATCCTCATGTTGGAAATATTGTTGGAAAGATACAATGGAAACAATTGTTGTTTTATCATTAATGTGAAACCTTAATTGGTAAGACTATTGCTATCTGTTTGAGTACCATATCTATTGATTGATGAATGAGATTTAACAAGAAGACCAAGTGAAATGGTTGAGTTATGGGAAATCAAAAGGGTACTTGGTCAGTTGGCACAATGGCAAAGTAATGTGTTGTTTATCTTTTGAAGTCAGTTTACTACAAATAGTGTATTCCGAGCGAAGTCAGTGGTGACCGAGTGCCAGTAAATTGGTGAGGAAAATAGTGGTGACCAAGCGTCAGCAAATTACGGAAGAACGCAGTGTTGGCCGAGCAACAGTATTTTGGTAATTGTTGAGATTTGAGATCTCTGGCCGACTTAGTTGATTTTAATGGGATATTTAAAGTTAAGTAAGGATAAGCACATTTGATCCACACTATGTAAATGCACATGTAACCATAATTAATGCATGGATCAAAGATTTAATTAGTGATTGCTTTGGAGAAATAAATTAAAGGTAAAGATGGAAAGATCCGTTGGATCTGACCTAACCTAAGATCTATGATCTTGATTAAGTGGAAAAATATTTATCTAACCTAGATGAAGAGGTATAAGACAACCTCAAGGGGTTATTCATAAAGTATTGAAAGCATGCAAGAGGATTTCATAGTTAATTGACTGATTGGCATGATCTAAGCAGAGAAGGCTGAGCAGAGAAGCAGAGAGTTGTATAAGTGATTGCTTGACGGATTTCCAAGTAGATCTAAAGATTGAAATGAAGATGGAGACCACTCAGTGAATTAGCATTGGATCTGGATTTGCAAAGTAAGTTGTATGTATCAGATCACACCTGTTGATTACTTTCTAAACCATTGTATCAGTCAAAATCCCTTAACCAGGTTTACCTAACATTCATTGTATAAATCCTTTTAGCAAGGTGACATTTAGGTGGAATGTTCTAAGTCCTCTAACAAGGCCACTCCTAACAGGGTGATTAAATCCTTTAACCAGGTCACATTCATCAATGTGTTTTGTAACCTTTTACAGGGTTGGCTCCTAAAAGAGCTCACTTCAGAAGAGTGAAAAGTTGATAGCATGTTATTGGTGGGTTTTCCCATATTGGGTTTCCATGTTGAATACTGGTGTTAACTTGTGTGATTATGTATGTTTTTTTTTACTGTTAAGTTTCTGCAAAGCTAATTACATCTGAACAATAAACTACATATGTATGTTGTTATTTTATGTTATTGTTGCCGAGCAGATTTGAGTTGTTCAAATTGGTATAAAGTTTAAATGGGCATATCTAGACTTGAGGATAACTGATTCAACCCGCCTCTAAGTTATTTTGAATTCATTCTAACAATTGATACAAATTTTTGAACAGAAGAATCAGCATGATGAAGATGTCAACATCTTTGGCATTGTTGTCAAAGAGGGAGAAGTTTACTAAAAAATGGAGAAATATACTGAGAAAGATAGATGGAGAATTTTACTGAGAAAAAGGATGAGATTTTTGAAAAAGAGATTTTTGTCAAAGAAGGAAAGATTAATGATAGAGGGAGTCTACAGATGAACAGAAATTCAAATATTTCAGTATGATCATAGACACAGAGGGAGAAAAGTTTTACAAGATGAGAATCAGAATGAAACTAAAGACATTAATGAAGATTTGTTCATATCAAGGAACACATGCAGACTTTCTGTATTGTATGGTAACTATGGTTGAAAAATTATTGTTTATTGTTTAGTGTTGCCATCAATGCCAAGGAGGGAGATTGTTGGAAAGATTGTTGGAAAACTACAATGGAAACAATTGTTGTTTTGTCATTGATGTCAAACCTTAATTGGTAAGACTATTGCTATATGTTTGAGTACCATATCTATTGATTGATGAAGGATATTTAACAAGAAGACCAAGTGAAATGGTTGAGTTATGGTAATTCACAAGGGTACTTGATTAGTTGGCACATTGGAAAAGTAATATGTTGTTTATCTTTTGACGTCAGTTTACTAAAAACTGTGTATGCTGAGTGAAGTCAGTGGTGACCGAGCACCACTAAATTTCCAAGGAAAACTGTGGTGACTGAGTGTCAGTAAATTACGGAAGAACGCAGTGTTGGCCGAGAGACAATATTTTGGTAATTGTTGAGATTTGAGATCTCTGGCCAACTTAGTTGATTTTATTGGGATATGTAAAGTTAAGTAAGGATAAGCACATTTGACCCACACTATGTAATTGCATGGGTAACCGTAATTATTGCATGGATCAAATATTTAATTAGTGATTGCTTTGGAGAAATAAATTAAAGGTAAAGATGAAAAGCTCCGTTGGGTCTAACCTAACCTAAGATCTACAATCTTAATTAAGCGAAAAAAGATTTATCTAACCTAGATTAAGAGGTATAAGATAACCTCAAGGGGTTATTCATAAAGTATTCAGAGTATACAAGAAGATTGCATAGTTAATTGATTGATTGGCATGATCTAAGCAGAGAAGGCTAGGAAGAGAAGCAGAGAGTTGTATAAGTGATTGGTTGACGGATTTCAAAGCAAACCTGAAGATTCAAATGAAGATGGAGGCCACTTGGTAAATTATCATTAGAGATGAATTGGATTTGGATTTACAAAGTAAGTTGTATGTATCAGATCACACCTGTTGATTACTTTCTAAACCATTGTATCATTCAAAATCCTTTAACCAAGTTGACCTAACAGTCATTATACAAATCCTTTTAGCAAGGTGACATTCAGGTGGAATGTTCTAATTCCTTTAACAAGGCCACCCCTGACAGGGTGATTAAATCCTTTAACCAGGTCAAATTTAACAATCTGTTTCATAACCTTTAACATGGTTGGCTCCTAACAGAGCTCACTTTAGAAGAGTGAAAATTTGATAGCATGTTATTGGTGGTTTTTCCCATATTGGGTTTCCACTTTAAATACTGGTGTTAACTTGTGTGATTATGTATGTTGTGTTTTACTGTTATGTTTCTGCAAAGTTGATTACATCTGAACAGTAAACTGCATATGTATGTTGTTATTTTATGTTATTGCTGCCGAGCAGATTTGAGTTGTTCAAATTGGTATAAAATTTAATTCGGCACATCTAGACCTGAGGATAACTGATTCACCCCCCCCCCCCCCNGCACATCTAGACCTGAGGATAACTGATTCCCCCCCCCCCCCCCTCTTAGATATTCTGAATTCATTCTAACACCTCCATACTTGATTGTGTTAGGTGATTTGTCGTCTTATCAAGTTAAATATACACCTTTAATTTTCCAATCGTTGCACTCCATATGTCAAGGTAATCATGTCTTTGCAGTATTATTGTACCTAACATTTCCACAGTACAAAACCTTCAATATCACCATCTTTAATAATCCGGCTTGCAAAATAGTGTAGCATTCACTATTTCACAAACCAACAATTATACTGAATGGTAAATAGCGCAAGAAAATGTATTCTTCCTTGACCGTGTCAATGTGGTGAATTGATATATCAAATGTGTTTACACTAACACATAACTCCCCCTTTAGATTGATCTATAAAAAAAATATTAGGATTATTCAAATTTTTTGGTGTCTCCCACCTAAACAATATTTCATCAAATAATGTTGGTTGAGATTGATAGAGATTATGAAGGGTCACACATGTTACTTTACGTATCTTAGCATATTTTGTAGTATACAAAATAGCTCTTTACTTGGATTTTCTCAAAAGAAGGTTCATTTTCTCTAGCATGAGGAGAAAACCTACCAAAGTTAAGATCGTCTCTATATCACTTAACCTATAAAGAAATTAATAGTTTTGTCTACAATGTCACAATGTTTATACATTACTCCAATCAAGGATGGATATTCTAAATAAACTCAATGTGCTTGTCCATCCAAGGAGATCGATATGTACCAACATCCTCAAGAAGCTTGTTCCCATAAGTTATTCCATCACAAAAATTTTGAAATTTCAAAACTGGTTTGGACTTCGATAGAAGTATGAGTAGAGATCTTTAACTAAATCTTCAACATTTTTTACTAGAGGATAGTTTCTCACAGTTTAAAAAGATAGATTCATTTTATGGGCAATTCAGTGAATGAAATTCTTATAGGGTTAACTTGATAAGTTTTTACCTTTATGCAAAGACCATTCCTCCAACCTTGCATTTCAAAAGCTCCATCTACTCCTACACATTATTTTTTTGGCAAATTGTCCATTCATCCATACCTTCATATACAATTAAAGAACTTAATTAACAAGTTGAAATAGAGTTTCCACTATCACACTCTCCATCATTTTAGTACCAAATAGTAGATGAGGTTGGTGGAAAAGATTATGTAGAGTATAACCAAGCATGCATACCCAAGACATATTATCTATTATCGTAATTTCATTTAAAGACAATGAAATAATTTTTTCTCTTATTTTTTCCTTTATATCTTGTTTTTAAACCTCAACAAGGCAACTTTACCTTTCCCATCCACTATTTATTGACCAATTATTGTTAGGATGGCTAGGAACTTTCAAAAAGTATAAAAAATAACTCCTTTGTGGTTAGTCTTTCATACCACACCCTCTGACCAAAATATAAGAAAAAAAAAAATTAACTAAACATCTTTTCCCAATTGTTCTACTCCCATTGCCTTTCAAAAAATAGCTTCAATAGAAACTTTACATTTACAAAATTGTGTTTGTCTTTTAAAATGTGCATTATATTCGAAGGAATTCTTAACATTCTAACATTTCTCCTTTGTTTTCTATCTTATCACATATTTTTGAATTCCATCTATGATTTGTTTCTTATAAAATTTACTGGTATGCTTTTGTATGGTGTCAATTTTTGGTTGCAATCTCTTTTCCTTTTTATAGTCCCAAATGCAAATCATACATCTGCATTACATTGGAGGGATATCTTTATTTGGATTATGTACTGGTTCAATGAATGGATACTTTAACACCCAATGAATTTGAAAATTCCTCGATATTTTCCACTCACGACCAACTTTTTATTTGGATTTTGTTTTCCCCTTCCATTTATCATCATTATCTACAACAATATCACCCAAGCAGATTATCTCATTCTTTCTATTCAGGGTATTAATAGAAAATCTTCTACAACTTCATCATCATCTAAGATATCACATTCCATGGATTGTTCAATATTTAAATTAGGTTGTGAATCTTGTATTTGTACTTTTGATGATTTACCTTCATCATCTTGACCACAAACATTGACAAAGTACAAAGTTAAGGTTTTGCAATTTACTGGCCTCACTTGGCCATTCCCATTTTTGGGAGTCTTACTCATTTTCCTATTTGACATCTCCAATGAAATAAAGGTTGGGAAAATTATCTACTTGTTTAAGAATCAATAAAAGACTATATGATTCATTGGCTATAGGGCCTACAATCTAGACATTTTAAGTCTCCCCACTTAATAAGAATGAACTAAAAATTGTAAATAAATTGAGATGAATAATATTATAACACTTAAATAAAATTATGACTTACCTTTAGATTGTTAGTGAGTAGCACTAGTTGTCAGCAATGCAGCAATGGTTGGTCCATGTATGAAACTTGGCTACTGATCCAAATTGAGATCTCAAAACTGACCAAATTATATATAAATTAAACTAATCTTTGATTGTAGCTATAACAATTCACATTTGGTGAATTCAATGAGAATTTTAAATGGTATACAAGTATTTGGAAAATATTTCTAAGTTCTAACATGTCTTATATAAATGTAGGGAAAATCAAACCTAGACAAAACCTATACATTGTAATTTTATAGGTGATTTATGGACCATCCATTTGAATGAACTTATAATAGAATTGACAAGTATTGCAATGTCTTAAGACATGATTCTAAAAAATGCAAGGCGAATTAGGTCCTCATGCAAGTAGAATTTTTTTATGGTTATTGATGAATTGTGGTTGTCAATTAAGACACGCTTCTAAAATTGTAGGAAAATATACTAAATTGACCATTTGGAAAATGTAGATTTTATTTGTGAAATGTTTTTACTGATACAATTAATTAATTAAAAAATTGGGCAAACGGAAGTGCATTTCATTGAAGATTTATAAAGTTACGGCGATTTGGCCACCCTATTTCATCTTAAACTATTCGATAATTTTAAAAACTTCGACTCAAAACATTCGTCAATTGGCGAATACTCACCACTAATTTTTAAATCTTTTTCGCAGGTATGACCATTTTTCTCTCTCCTTCCCATTTTGGTTTTGATTTTTATTTTTTGTCTAAGACTGCCCCGACCTTTTCTAGGCTAGATTTAGATATGTGTTTTTGGTTAAGGGTCCCTTCCATTATTTTGGAAGAGAATTTTTCCTGGTTCTATGTTATGAGGGCCCTTGATCCTTTCTTGGTTTATCTCTTTGTAAGGTTCTACTTTTTTTGTTCTTTGGTCTCTTTTTTCTTGTCTCCTTTAGAGGTAGAGACTTCTCCTTTGGAGGTAGAGACCTTTTCTTTAGAAAATATCATTGATGTTTCTCTACACCATTTAGTTACCTCCTCTTGGAATCCCATTGAGGTGGATGTATCTCTTTTTGAAGAGGAGATTTATGAGGCGGGGAGGGTAGTGCATTGCTCTATTTGTAAGATTATGGGAGCCTTTTTAAAACCCATGTTTGGATCTTAGAAAAATTTCTGCTTCTTGATTAAGGTTAAGGGAGCCTCTAAAAATCCTTTGTCTTCATACAAGAGACTAAGTCTTGTTGTCGGTGCAACTAGATCGTTATCTTGCTAAAAATTTGAGGTGACAATTGTTTATTGATGATGGGGTTGTTATTGAGTCTTGTTCTATTTGTTGTAGCTTTTTAACTAAGATTTATAGATCACTTTAAAAAAAATTAGTATAGGGTTTTGGGCCCCCTTCGGAATATTTTTAACCATTAATAATAAACAAATATCTTAAAAATTCTTGATAGCCCTTTGTTGGTTTTCTAGTCTGGTCTCTCTTCCACTCTGTGGGACCTTTTGTTGGTTCCTTTTGACTTGACTTGTGGTCATCCACAGTTTTTGTTTGTTCATTCAATGCTCTAGCTTTTGCTGTCTTTTTTGTAAACGGTTTTGGGTCCTTTCAAAACCCGTTTTTACTTGATCATAACAAATATCTTAAAAATGAGTTAAATTATTATTAGAAAAATTCAATAAAATATAACAAATTATTTTACATTGTCTTAAAATTCTTCACAATTTATTTCTTATAATGATGAAAAATAAAAAAAAATTAAAATGCTATCTTTATGTGGGACATAACTTTATGCTACCAAGCATACCGAATTTTGTAGATTATAAAAAGTTAAACTTGTTGGGCTAAATGAAAATAGTATGGCCTAAAAAATATACATATTAGTTAAGAAAGGGTTGAGCAAGGTAAAACAAATGGCCGTAGAATTCAAAGCAAACAAACTTGTACAAAATATACAACACAAATTTATAAAAGTATAAATGATAGTTTGAGAGAGAATAAAGCCCACTAAATATCTAACAAGAATTTTTTTTTAATAAAAAACTCACATCCATCCAAATTAAATTAAAAAGTTACAATTTTTTTTTTCTTTATTTTGAAACTCATTACACTAATTTGAAACATTAAAATAATTACTATTCTATATAAAATGAAAAGACATTTCCCACAAAACTCTTTATTGAAAAGAAAGACTTTTATCTATAAAAAAGTACTTCAACATATCATATTCATTTCTTAAATAGCACAGTAAATATTTACCACTCCTCTAAATAAGAAGACATTAAGTACAAGGGTACATTCAAAAAGACTATTGACCCCTATACAATTTCAGTCATCTATTTGCCATACACCTTTGAGAGCTTTTGGTGACGCAAACCCTAACGGATGACATTATCCTCACCATGCCCATAATGTTAACATATGCCACTCTTTTTAATACACCAAGTATTGAGTGGGTAGAGTTAAGATACCATGAAACATAAAAGGAAATGGATCGTGGATGATGTGAAAAGGATTTTGTATGAGATATCACTTTATTTATGTTGAGAAACTCCCAGCTGTAAATAGTTTCCTTCCTTATGCATATGCTTCTAAAAGATAAACATATAGATATCATATTCCCCGCCGGATCCATCCAATTACTTAATCCAGCTTTACCATTCTGCACATTACCTGAGAAACAACGGCAAAACTTTTATTCAACAAAATAATGTAAGCATCTTGATATTACATTACTCAGCCAATCAATAACAAAGATGAAAGTTACTGAGATATATTGTGAGGCATACCTAAACATCATGGAAGAAGCTGGAATTTGTATTTTCCATAACCTTTTTAGTAGTGGAGAGAACCTATAACAATCAAAAGACCTTTTTAGTAGTGGAGAGAACCTATAACAATCAAAAGGTAACTATTAATTTAAATCACGTGTTGCTGTAAAATGATTCCTAGGCGAAGATATTTAATCAATAGCATTTGATATTTGTGTGTTACAATTTAGCACACCTTTCCACCAATCTCCCCTTGTTGCATATTCCTCTGTATCTTCTAGATTCCTCACTACCATCTTATTCTGTGAGAGAGTTTTAAATTGAGATACCATGATTAGAGATATGATGTTTGTACACTTCATATTAATAAATCTTGACAAATTTATTTTTTAATTGTATTTTTTATTATCCATTTTATTGTACGATATAATATGATCTATCTTTAAAAGTAACACTAAAAAAGGGATTGCATAAAAAAAAAAAGTTTATTAAATAAATGAAGGATGAGAAGGAAATCTATAATTAAATGATGAAATTTAATATTAATTTATTTAGGTAATCTAGATATATAATCTACATCTTTCTCTTCTTTTCAATATGATGACAAATCAATCATGTAGTACAATCTAAATATTAATGAGAAAAGATATATTATAATCAATAAGCATCTTAATTCAATAAATAAAATTTTATTTTACCATGAATCCATCCTTCCTTTATTTAGAAAACGTAGCTCTGCATTCAATTTAAGTTTGCTTTGTCTTGAACCTTTAATCCATAACCATACCAATTTAATAAACAAAACTTTTCTTCTATTATCAAATGTATCCTTCTTTATTTAGGAAGCGTAGCTCTACAATCCACCTAACTTTTCTTTCTCTTCAATCAAATGATGAGCAATCTAGTGTGATTTAAACATTTATGATTAGGAAAATATATAATTTAATCCCAAAACACTAGATTCCTGAGACATTATTTACTACGAAATCAACCTCTTTTTATTAAGAAAACATAGTCCTTTCCCATCTTCAATCTCATTATAAATCCTGTAGTCCACTCCAAATATTGACAATTAAAAACACATATAATAATAAAGAAACACCCATACTAAAAGCATCTTTTCTCTTCCACCTGCCAATGAATCATGTAGTGTGATCCAAAACTAGATAATAAAAATACATAATTTAATCCTAAAATCCCTAGACTTAATAAATCAGATTCTATAAATGCTATGAATCCACCCCTTTTTTATTTAGGAAACCTAGGCTTACAATTTACTCTGTTTCTTACTGTTCAATCTGATAAGGTATCATGTAGCGTGATTCAACATTGATGATTAAAAATTGTACAATTTAATCTATAAGATTCAACAAACGTATAATTTACTTACTGGAAAAACTAAGAATCTATGAGGCCCTATCCATAAGAACTTTTAATATAATTTTACAGCAATGTTATTCAACAAAATTCATTTTTCAATTTTATATCAGAAAATATGAAACAACTTATTATAAATTATTATTTATTTTTATATTTCTTTTAAACTTTTAATTTAGTAAAAGTATTATTTTCCATCTCATTAACATATTTTTTTATTCCATAAAAACATTAAAAAAAGGTTAACCTGTTTTTATTCCTATATATATATATATATGGTTCAGATTTGCTAGACCGCCCAAAAGAGGCACAAAGCCTGCACCAACCAGCGAAGGCCCGCCTTATTTCAAACTTTCAATATATATTTCAAAGTTTCAATAATTTCCAAAAGGAAAAGTTGAGTTATCACCTTATTTATAGATTCCTTATTTCCTTTGACACCGTCAAAATGCTCACCCGGTCCACCGTGGCATGCAGAAGAGCCAGGAAAGCTGTGCTCTGGCGAATGTTCTCCACGTTTTACTCCTTGAGTTTCCTGATTTTGTTGCCCTTCTGTGTTACTCCACACACAATAGCATTAGGTGTTTCCAAAACACACATTAAAAGAAACAAGTAATAAAGTTTTTGACCAATACTGTCGTGATCAAATTGTCTTTGGCAGCTGTTAGAAACTTTAGAAATGCTGACAGCTGTGGAGATGAGGTTCAATACATTCTAGAATATAACACCTCTAATTATAATTATGTGAATATCTAGATGGTTCTTTTTCTAGTCTTGAATTTTAATTAGAATCTGTTAAAACGAGGAAATCTACAAGTTAAAACTATAGTTTATGTCGGGAAATGTTTATTAGAAAACATTAAATAGTATACGGCTCTTTCAGATATTTATAGAGAATTCAAAGTTTAGATATTTTGACCATTCTGCAAAGCAGAAAATCTATGTTCCAAGATACTTTGTCCATCCTGCCAGGAACTAAATCTTATCTGGGCTACAAAATTGTTTCCCTTTAAAAAAAAAAAAAATTAAAAAAGCACTTTGACAATAGTACGCTTGGGAAAAGGTGTGAAATAGTATATAATACCATGTATGTGTTTAGGAATAATTCCCCCGTGATGAACTTCATCATTCTCCTTCTGCTTTTGCTTTCCCACAACTTCATGCCCCACGTCTGAGTACACCGACAACTGCATAAACAACAGCGCAAACATATGTTTAGTAGGATTTTGGGAAAAAGAAATACAATTTTTAATCAGATCTTGTATGTTTCTACAGATATTTGTCATTAGAATAAGTTTTGCATTCCATCTTAATGATGAAGCACTAAACTTACTTAACCTAGCTATTCTGATAAGGAATCATAGAATATAATCTATAATATCAATAAAAAAATTTCATATAACAAAATACAGAAATATATATAATTTTAATATCTTTCACATTTTTCCATTTAATAACAGATTCATCAAAACCATCTTTGTAGAATAGGGGACAAAAGGTTTTTGACAGATTTTGCAACAAAAATAATATAATTGTTAATTTCTTCTTTCGATCTTGTAGAATGGATTAAAAACATTATAACATCGTAATCTTATTTACAAATGCATAGAACAGAATTATTTTTTTATCAATATTTCAGATCATACTTCATCTTCTCAATATTTCAGAACATATTTCATCTCCATCAGAACGTATTGAGCAATAGATCTGCTTTATAGATCCTGATGTTGAACAATGTGTGAATGAAAACAATTTGTGAATGAAAACAGAAGCACAGAAACATTGATGAAGAAAAGAAAGAGAATAGAATCAACACTGGTCTGTTCTGTGCAGGGGAATGACGTGTATTAGTTCCGGAGCTTAACATAACTCCTGAAGAGTTCTTCCTTGGGATTTCAGCCATGTCTCTCAACTCGAAACGAGAAGAAGAAGTTTTTCTGTCTCTCAACTATAACTAATGCAGCGCTTTGTACATATCGATGGAGGTGAATGAAGGTATATATAGATGACAGACGTAAAAATATCTTGAGTTGTCAAAATTCAATATTGTTTTTTATCTGTAAAAAGTGGAGTGGTGCACGAGACGCAACAGTCAAAATATTCCTTGAAAGCTAATACACAGAGACTAAAATATCTTATCCATGTCAATACCGTATTATATATAAATATAATCGAAAAGATTCATGGTACATCATAAATTAATGGTTGGAAAAGTCTAACCAGCTGTTTTAATGTAAAGAAATATGTCTCTGAAAATATCTAATTAAATGTTTGACAACAACTTTCTAGAATTTAAGAGGGATGGGGTCATCTTCCATGGAAAATGGATTGTTGATCAAATTATAAAAAATGGTTGCAATTTTCAGCATTTGTTTTTCCACATGCAAAAAGAATAATATGTTTTTTGCAAATTTTACAAGAATAGTCGCTGCTGTTTAAGAATACTATATTTATAAACAAATAACTGAAATTTTATTGATTCGAACTTGCCTATATATATATATATATATATATATATATATATATATAAGTGTTTCAAAAAAAAAAAAAAGGGAAAATATTTTATATCTCTTGTGTTTTGTAATAAGATATTTTATGATATAAATATTGTTAAATGATTGGGAGAAGAAAAAAAGGTCATTTTATAAAACTTCATTCTATTAATTGGTTGTCATAATTTATTTGATTGAGCATTGTCAATACTCTCTTTTGAGGATGTGACTTCCATCAATAATTAAAAATATGTAAACAAGGTTAGAGGATAATTTAAGAAACTATTATGGTTTATTCATAGTCTATGAAACATCATCGTAAAAGAATTACTTCGGAGGTAAGATGAATGTCAAATTTAACCTATAATGGTTGGGAGTCATGGAATAGGCAAGTTGTATATATTGACTATCATTTGATGCATATTCAATACAATCATTTTTTAACCTACACCAGACTCTTCTAAATCCCCTTGCATTAGTCAAAGGATTGCAAGTTGGCATCCACAAAGTTGTATTTGAAGGCTAGATAACTTTTTATTCTTGGTACAGTTCCTCAAATTTCAAACCACAAATTATTCTTCTACACGTGCCAATCTAAAGTTCAAAACAATCAATTAAAACAAATTGACTAGAAAGTTACTATATTATTGATGATACATCAACATAAAGATTATGTTTTCGGTGATTTATAAGAAACCTCTCATTTATTAAGCTAACTTCGAGTATTCATTTACCATCTCTAGTCCTCTACTGATTTTGCATCAAAAAATCTCATTACCTTCAAATGAAGCCCTCACTTATAAAATTAAATGAAAAGAAAAAAGAGAAAAATCATTAAGAAAAAGTAATAAATCTTTCAACCTCTTGATATTTACACAAAATTGCATTACTAAAATATAATATATTTATCTATTAAACCCTTATATTTGAAAAATATCTAATTACATTTTTATTTTCAATGAAAATGGACAAGCACCACATAGGTCAAAAAGTCAACAAAGAAAATAGACAAGCACCACAACATAACAATATATAAGCCACAAAAGCATAATAATGAAAAAACACGTTGGATCATCTATATAAATTGCTTTCTACTAATTATATATTTGTTGTATTATTACAAGTTGTGTATTGTCATCATGTGTATTGCAAAGTCCCTAAAACAAATAAAGTAAGTGTAGAAATTTACAATGAAAAAGTACACATACACACATTCATATAAGCACGTAATATTTTCTCATTTTTTAAAAATCGAAAGAAATAAAATAATTATTATTAAATAATAAATATTTTTTTTCAAAGGCTAAAAATAAAAATATCACCCTAACTTCGTGCACCTGTATATCGTAAATGGTATGTCAAATTTTGATTGGAGTGGTCAAAAAGTAGTCATTTCAAAGTGTCGTCTAATACCCCCTATGCTCTTGCACCAATAGGCGTTCACTCAAAAATGTCAATACTTGTGGCCAAATGTCCCACTAGTTACAAAATGCCGTAATAGTCATTCAAAAATGGACCAATTACCAAGAAAAAAAGTTAAAAAATAATCACGATTAGTACATGTGTGATCCACTATTGATACATATATTATCATTTTTAAAACTCTTTTAATATTAGTTAATATATCATTTGGGATAACTCTTATCCAATAAAAAAGAAGAGTGGCCTCTATTTGCCAATATGCCAATGGACCAGTGCACTTTCAATACAATGCAATCTTATTTTTACAATGTAATAAAACTCAGATAAATTATTAGTCCAGCCTATTTATAGGCTGAGACTAATGTTTTCAAGTGATTTATAGCTATTAGTTTGCCTTAAAAATTGTGCCTTTGCAAAATATTAAACATGATTTCCAATGTTTAAAGTGCCTT
>MU226698.1:372859-403449 GCA_018584345.1 Thuja plicata
TGGAAAAGTGCTTCTCCATTGCAGAAAATGTAGAGGGAGGTGCGAAATCTGCAATATGTGAAAATCCTTCTTTGCGGGAATCGCACCTAGTAGGTGCGATTTCCGCGTAATGGAGAAGCCACTACCTGTATTTCCGCACGTCATTTTTAAGTGCGCAGGCTACTTAACTTAAAGCACATGCTTTATTTGATCCCTTAAAACAATAACATAATATTCCTTTTTAATAAATTGGGCCCACCTTATTATAACTAAGCTTACAAAAAATCACCAAAGAGGTGCGAAACCTGCAAAGTGCTAAGTTCTTCTTTGCGAAAAATCACCCGAGAGGTGCGAAACCCGCACAGTGTAAAATTCTTCTTTGCGGAAAATCACCTGAGAGGTGCGAAACCCGCCATGGAGTAGCCAAAATTGGAAATCCCGCCTGCACATATCTCCACCATTTCTTAATCATTTGACCTCCCATTTGTTGCATTGGTTTCGTTTTGTCTGAGAGAACAAAGATATGCATTAAAATAATAGAGATCAAAGTCTTTAGTGAATGTAAAATTATGTACAAGAGGTGTCTTAATTTGATTCTGTCATATCCTTTAATAATCCTTTATTCTTCAAAAACTTATTCCAACTCTGCAACTCTCTCTGTTTCCTTATTGAAGACTTAGGAACATTGTTAACATCCTAGGATCACCCATGCAAAAGGTAGATCTTCTATATGTGAAATAGACTTCTTTGAATGCCCACATCAGTTCTGACACCTCATTATCAAATAAAGAGCCTCTTTCTAGTTCTTTTCAACATCTGAATATCATGACTTGAAAACCCCATTTTTCCTAAGAAAGAAACATCCGTTGAAGTTCAGGTCTCTGCCGGATTAGGATATACAACCTACCCAAAGCAATGAAACTCTGATAACAACCCACCCGGCTAAAACAAGATGGCAAAGGGAGGGGAACCCGGCAAAGACTTCCTGTCCTAGGGAAGACTTAGACCTAGACATTACATGACCGGACCTGACTTGAAACATCAAGACTAACACTTTGACATCATGGAAACAGGATAAGAAGTGGTGCAACAATCTATAAGACCATTTCAAGAAGTTGGAAGTTAGAAGCCTTAAAGGTAGTTTAAGGGCTAATGGCTAGTGTTGCAAGATTGCATTAAGTTTTGACTTGATAGAAGGAACTTTCATGATTGTTGGGTTGTCTAGGTAAAAAAAGGGATTCTAATCAAGAAAATATCCTATATGTGGAAAGTGGTTGAGAGAAGATACCATATAAGTCTTTCAAGATTACTAAGAGCGTGACTCAATGATTGATTCATCCAACCTCCCTATCAGATTGGTATCAGAGCCCCAAAAATATTTGGGATTTCTAGTGCTTTTAAGATCATGATTCTAGTGGGTCCACAATCATGGTAACCAATGTGGAATTGGCCAAAAAGGTCAATGAGAAATAAGTTAACAATAGGATATTAAGGGACATAATAGCTCAACTTGAACAAGCATTAAGTGAAGTGCAGACTAATACTAAGGAAGTCAGTGACAAATTGGAATGGAAGGAACCTAAGGGTAAAGAACTTGCAAAAGAAGATAAGACCCGTGATCTTGACACTATATTTCAAGAAGATCCTTTCTTAAAGGTATTCAAGGCTATGAGAAGAAAGGAACTTGAAGGGATGCCACTATTCAGTGGGAAGATGGAGGCAGACCTAGTCATGGAATAGATTGAGGGCATGTAAAATCACTTTGAATGTGATGGAGTTATAGAAGCTGAGAAGGTCAAAGTATAAAAATCAAGGCTTAGAGGATCTACATTGACATGGTGGAAGTTCATTCAATCAGAGAGAGAAATAGAAGCCAAGAAACTAATTTCAACTTGGAAAGGAATGGTTGTCAAAGTTAAGGAATAATACATACCAGATGATTATGAAATCCAATTACACAAGAAGAGGAAGAGCTTAAAACAAAAGGATCTTGATGTCAATTCCTACAATGAGGAATTTCAGAAATTGTGCATGAGATCAAATGTCTCTGAGGATGAAAGCTTGAGCTAGATACCTTAATGGATTGACATGGATTATACAAGAAGAGATGAATCTTCTCAGTCCCAAAAAAGTGCACCAATGTTATCAATTGGCCATAAATATTGAAGAAAATGGTAGAAAAAGGCAAGATACGACTTCCAAAAATAGAGGAAGAGGAAGGGATCAAAAGGGACATAGAGGAGGATACCAAGATAGGGGGACTGATCATAGAAGCCAAGGAGAGACTAAACTTGTAGAACATGGCAATGAGACCACTTCTAGAGGAGGTAATGGAAGAGGTAGAGTAACTCAAGGGGGTTCTAATAGAGGAAGAGGAGTAGGTAGAGGTAATTCCTACTTTGCAAGTATGAAATACTATAATTGTGGACAGATGGGTCATCCTGCTTATAGGTGCCTTGAGAAGGCATCTTCTTCTAACTCAAAGAAGAGAATAGGATATGTTCAAGAAGACACCATGAGTGTCAAATCACCTGAGATTAGTCATATTGAATCAGAAATGGGGGAGAAATTGATGTTTAGAAGGGTTCTAATCAGACAACCAGTTAAGGAGGAGCCTAAACAAAGGAGAGCCTTATTCAGGGTGAGAAGCAAAATACTTGAGAAAGTGTGTAAATTTATAGTTGATTCAGGCTCCATTGATAACATCATATTAGATGGACTAGTGAAGAAGCTTAAGTTGGAGATGATACCCCATACTAATCCATACAAGGTGACATGGTTGAATAAAGGGAAAAGTGTCCTTCTGAATGAGTGAAGACTTGGGTGAAATTATACATTGGAGGATACAAAGACAATTTTATTTGTGATGTGTTGCCTATTGATGCAATACATCTCTTATTGGGCAGACCATGGCAATATGACAGAGGAGCCTTCTATGATTGAAAAGAGAACACCATATTATTCAAGAAGGATGGTAGGAAATTTAAGATATAGTCTCTATTAGAGGAGAAAGAAACACAGTTAAAGACCCCTACTATCTTGTTAAGAAGTGGGAAAGATTTCCTTAACACACTCCACCAAGAAGAAGGTGAAGGGTATGCTCTAGTTGTGACACCCAAGGAAGAAGGAAAGGTTAATCAAGCACCTATACCGAGAGAAGTCCAAAAGTTACTTGGGAAGCTCAAGGACATAGGCAGTGATAGAGCACCAACAACATTTCCTCCGAAAAGGGCTATCAATCATCATATTGATTTCATACCAGGGGCTTCATTACCCAACAAGGAACCATACAAGCTCACACCAAAGTAGAACCAAGAAGTAGCTAGACAAGTGTAGGAGATATTAAACTAAGGGACTAATCAAGAATAACATGAATCCATGTGACATACCTATGGTCTTGGAATCAAAGAAAGGTGGTAAGTGGAGACTATGCACTAACTCTAGGGATATCAATAGGATTAAAATTAGATACAGATTCTCTTTTCCTAGAATTGAGGATTTTATGGACTGTCTTGGAGGGGCAAAGTACTTCACTAAGTTTGACCTCAAAAGTGGGTAACAGCAGAATAGAATCAAAGATGGGGATGAATGGAAGACAAATTTTAATACCAGTGATGGTTTGTATAAGTGGAGAGTTATGTCATTTGGCCTCTCAAATGCCCCTAGTACATTCATGAGGCTCATGAATGAAGTGCCTAAGGATTTCACTTGAAGATTTATGGTATTATATGTAGATGATATAATCATCTTCAATGAGACAATAGCGGAACACTTGGAGCATGTGGAGATGGTACTCAAAAGGTTGCAAGAGGAGAAGTTATCCAGAAATCTAGAAAAATGTGAGTTCTTCAAGAAAGAGCTTGTGTATTTGGGGTTTGTAGTATCCCAAGGGTCATTGAAGATGGCCCAAAGAAAGGTAGAATATATTCTAAATTTTCCTACACCAACCAAAGGGATAGAGGTAAGGAGATTTCATGGGTTAGCTCAATTTTATAGGAAGTTTATAAGAAATTTTAGTGGAATTTGTGCACCAGTGCTAGAAACTATTAAAGGTGGATTAAAAACCAAGTTCAGATGGACTCTAGAAGAAGGGAATGAATTTAAAAAGTTTAAGATACAAGTGGATACCAAACCCATCCTTTTTTACCTAGCTTTGATAAGATACTCACATTGGAATGTGATGTTAGTGGAATTGCAGTACAAGGAGTACTAAGCCAAGAAGGAAGACCTATAGCTTTCTTTAATGGAAAGCTCAATTAATAAAACAAGAAGTAATGTACTCATGAATTAGAGCTATATTCTCTAGTTTAGTCTCTTAGAAAGTGGAGACATTATCTCCTACCTAAGGAGTTTATGGTGTTTACAGATAACCAATCACTTAGCTACATAAACACCCAAGAGAAGTTGAGTAATAGGAATTTAAAGTGGATTGAATATCTACAAGCCTTTACATTTACCATCAAGCACAATAAAGGACAGTTGAAGAAGGTGGTAGATGCTCTAAGTAGAAGGATACTGACAGTGCAAGAAGTAAAATTTCAAACCATTGGGATAGAGAGTTTCAAGGATCTCTATGGAGAAGATGAAGACTTCTATGAAGCATATAAGGTATGTTCTAATTTTGAGAATCATTTTCACAGTCAATTCTCAGAGTATATATTACAGAGTGGAATTTTGTTCAAGGGGAATTAGTTATGTTTTCCCAAAGGATCAATGAGAGAAAATCTCATTCAGGAGAAGCACAATGGTAGCTTAAGAGGACATTTTGGTATCAACAAAATAATGGAGTTGGTACAAAGGTTTTATTATTGGCCCAAGTTTCCAAGAGATTTCAAAATATATGTGGAGCAATGTGTTTTTTTTATTAAAGCCAAAGGGGGAGATAGTAATGGAGGTTTGTATCAACATTTACCCATTCCCAATAGACCATGGGAGTGCATGAACATGGATTTTGTGTTGGGTCTTCCCAAGACCAAGATAGGGATGGATAGTGTTTATGTGGTGGTAGATAGATTTAGCAAGATGAGCCATTTCGTTCCTTGCAAGATCACTCATGATGCTAGCTACATTGCTCATCTATTTTTCAAGGAGATTGTGAGGATACATTGGGTACCCCTAAGTATCGTATCTAACAGAGATGTTAAGTTCACAAGTCACTTTTGGAAGACTCTATGGAGTAGATTGAGAACTAATTTGTCTTTTGGTTAAGCTTACCATTCACAGATATATGGTCAAACTAAGGTGTTTAATAGAGTGTTAGGTAACCTTCTAAGATGCCTAACCAAGGAGTATGGTCAGACTTGGGAATTGATCCTTCCAAAAGTTGAATATGCATACAATGATAGTGTAAATAGGACAACATAGAGAAGTCCTTTTGAGATAGTGTATTGAATGCATGATACAAGGGGTGTATGTGAGATCACAGATCTAGGAGCTACGGAGCATAGAAGTGGCCATGCAGAGGATTTTTCTCAAACCTTGAAGGAGATACAAGAGCAGGTGAAGAAGACAATCATAGAGGCTACTCATAAGCTGAAAGGTAAGGTAGATATGTCTAGGAGAGATATACAATTTGAAGTAGGGGATTATTTTATGTTCCACCTAAATAAGTCTAGATTGCAGAAAGGAATGCCAATGAAGCTATAAATGAAGAGAGTAGGACCATATAAGGTCATAGCCAAGTATGGATAAAATGGCTACAAAGTAGATATTCCTAAAGATTTAGGCATTTTAGGAGTGTTCAATGTGGCTAATCTGGTTAAGTACAAAGGACCACTAACAGATGTGAATGGGAATAGTGAGGAGATATTGGAGGATGTGAGTAATGAAGTGTTAACTCCTAAGGACAAGCTTCAAGTAGACAAGATCTTGGAATCCAAAGTGAAAAAGTATACTATATACAAGGTGTATATGGAACATCTCATACAGTGGAATAACAATCCTTAAACTGAGGCTACATGGGTGGAAGAAGTTCATTTCAAGAAGTATGGCATTGATTTATCTCTGATATTTGTATAGGGAAATATTTTTCTTTTTGTTGTGTGTGCCTTAGGGAATTTTTTTTTTTAATCTAAAGTTCGTGTTGACTACAAAGTAAGTGCAATGGAGTCTAGGTCAATTGAGTATTAGGACTTTTGTAAAGTGCAATTAATGCTAAGAAGTTGTAAAGCCTTGTAATTGGAACAAGTGAGATGATGATGTCGTCATGAGGTCAGTGGGGTAAAGTATGGACTAGAAACATGTTTTAGTCATAAAAATATCTTTTGGGTAGATTTGGTGAGTTTTGAAACTCATTTGCATAGCTTTGCAAGAAATTGTCCAAAGTGGCAAAAGTTGCATTTTGTAACTTTGCAACTTTTAAAATGTTGCTCGGACAACATTGAAAATTTGTAAAACCCCACAAAGAGGATCCCTAAGGGGAAAATTACTAATTTAATGCACTATTTAAGACATGCCTTGACCTGGTAGCAAGTTTAGATTCCCATTGTAAGGATTGAGTTTTTATAAGCAATGAAGAACATGTGATTTTATGTGTAATCTTGAAGTTTTTTATTACAATAGGGTTTTAATGGATTATACTTGGCACTATAACTCATTCATGTTGTAGGGTAGATGCTTATTTTATACTTTCAGGCATAGATTAGGTGTTTTGTACATTTTAGAGTTCTTATTGTAAATACTTTAGTTTCTTCACTATCACTGGTCTTATCCTAGCAGTTTGTATAGATGGGGCTCTATCTCATTATCCCATTGTGAATTCCATAAAAACCTTTTGGATTGGTGAATAGACTCCATGTTTGTAAATATTACAGGAGTTGGGACCCTCAAAAGTAGAGGAGCTATTTTTAATGTCTTGTCCTAGGTGAGCCAATGGTGAGCTAGGGAAGACCAAAGTGCAGTAAGCACAAATTGGAGAGGTGGATAGATGGGAGAATGAATGCTATTGGAATTGAAATATAGGAGTCTTACCAACCTTTTATGAAGAGGGAGAGATTAGAACAATCCATTTGGTGGAGTGAAAACTTGTTAAGTTGTAGAGGGGCCAGGAATAGCCTAAAAGCCCTTAACTTGGCTCACTTTTAGTTAGGGCATTGTATGGACACTGGTGACCCCATGATCCAAAAAATCCTTTAGAGGTAGGAATATGAAAAAATAATTTGAATAAAATATTCAGTGTGTCTTTGGGAGGATTTCTATTAAATCCCTGATTTCTTAGAGGAGACCTAATTGGGCTAGTAGCCTTTTAGGCCTAATTGTGAAGTTTAGTGAAAGCAACTTGTTAGTGGAACTAGGTAGACTCCTAATACCCACATTAGGTTGGATTTAAGTATATAGAGACACCTCCACACCTATATAAGACCATTTCAAGAATTTGGAGGTTAGAATCCTTTAAGGTATTTTAAGGGCTAATGACTAGTGTTGAAAGATTGCATCAAGTTTTGACTTGATAGAAGGAAATTTCATGATAGGTTGGTTGTATAGGTAAACTAGGGGATCCTAAGCAAGAAAAGATCATATAGGTGGAAAGTGGTGGAGATAAGACACCATAGAAGTATTTCAAGAAGACTAAGAGCATGAATTAGTGTCTAATTCATCCAACCTCCCTATCAATTCCCCCAAAAAAGTAGGTTGTAACTTGTCCACCCTATAAAGGACCATACCATGTATTTTGAAAATAGGGAAGAAAATAATCATTATAGGTAGGGCCACTAATAAAATCAACCCACATCTACTAGAAATGAATAATATTAACAAAATAAGTAGCCACTAGTGAGACCCTCAGACTGAAAACTTCAACCCCACTTCTTCCAATTGGAGAGTATTAAGTACAATTAACTATACAAATCCTAGACCATATACCTCGAAAGGTTTCCAATGAATGTTGATACACTATAAAGAAATCCATATTGTATAAACACTAAATTGGTCAAATCAAAGTCAAACTAAAATCAAGGAACACAAATCATGCAATTGAAGATCAAAGAATGAACTAATTAAAATCAAAGCTACTAGATTAATTAAATCAAAAAGATCAAATAATTATTCAATGATTTTAGTTAAACAATTGTATAGTTTAAGTTAAATTTTATCAAACCCATTCAAGGGGAGACATGGCTAAATTAATTGTTCAATTAATTTATTCTCACCCACCACAAAAGAACAATAGCTCAATCAACCAATGAGGTGATAGCATTTGAATCACATGGATCTCTCAAGAGTCTTTGGTATCTCCACCATCTAAATTGTCTTTGTTATCTTGAGTGTCCATATTTGTGTCTCTGTCCCAATATTTGAAACTGCCAACTCACTAACTTGGTTAACTATGAGTTGAATCAACCCCCCTCTAAGCCATCCTCCTAATTTTAGGAATTATTTAAATATAAGGCATTCTAAGATAAAATCATCCATTCTCATTTGCATCATCATTATAGTTAATTTGAGATCCATTTTCATTCATTCTCATTTGCATCAATGCTATAGTTGATTTTTCATCCACTCTTAGATTAATCTGAATTCATTTTAGCATTGTTCTTGCCTATTTAGCTTTAATTGCATCGTAATTCATCATGTTTTAGTATAATTGCACATCATGTAGCTTAATTTGCACTCTAATTTTAGAGGTTTTCACTTAAGGAATATTTTAAAGATCCGAGAGCATTCATATTGTCCTTCTAATTTGAGAACCATGGGATGTTTATCAACCCTTTTCAATTCAAAGTTATATTTAGCTTAATCTTTCATATTTTTGAGTTTGTTTGAGTGAAGTTATTATATGAAGGTATTTTCAATACACAAAATGGTACCCACCATAACAATGACGGAAAAAATGGTAATGATGATGAAATAATGGTAAAAATGGTGCGAACAATGGTAACAGTGCTAGAATTAATGAAAACAATGTAAATCACAATCATCATCATCATCAAGATGACAAATCCTCCAAAGAAAGAGTCAATGAAGGAACACAAGACCCCTTATTTTTTAAAGTGATGGAAAAGACCTTGGAAAGAAATAAGGAGAGGTATTTCTTGAATCTAGCACAATTAGGGGTCAAACTCCCTCATGATTATGATACTTAAAAATTGAAAAGAGACGAGGAGGAAGAAAACCCCATAGGAGTCTTGAACAAGCAACTAAAATTATTTCAAACTCAATTGGATAATATGAAGAAAGAAGCATCCCGTAAACCATTCCCTATTGAAGCCATTTTCCCTTTTACTTTTGATATGGATCTCTTCATGACACCATTTCCTCAAAATGTGATTTTTCCTAAGTATGATAAATATATGGGCATAACGGATCCACAAAACCACTTAATGGTTTTTTGCACACTAAGCATAAAATTTATGTATGAACCTACTTACTTGATGAGATTATTCCTTAGAAGTCTTGGTGGCAAAGAAATGGAGTGGTTCTCAAAACTACCCCCTAGTATCTAAACTTTTGAAGAGTTGGCTTCCAAATTTGTAACTCACTAGTCATATAAAATCGAACGTGAAATCAATATGCTAGACATATGTAATACAAAACAATGTAAGTAATGGTGAAGCATTCCTAATAGTTTTGCAAAGATGGAAAAGATTTTTTTCTAGATATCCCAGAAGTGTACCAAAGAAAGAAAAAATGGACATATTTATAAATAACTTGACCACAAATATGAATTTTCACTTACAACTTAAATATCCTCCAACATTTGGTAAGGTTATTGAAAATGGCATGAAGATACAAGAGTTTTTATAAAGGAAGGGATATCTGAAAATTTACAAGGATAACACATGTTTCTATAAGAATAAAAAAAAAAAAAAAGAACAATAGGAAACCTAGATATTGGTTAAATAATACCAATAAGAACCTTGTTAATGATGGAGTAGTGAAGGATAATAATCTCAAAGAAAAGCCTTCCAATTTTTCAAGTGGATCATCATCTATTCAAGCCAATAATCTTAATCAAACATCCAAGACTCATTTCAATAACAACAACAATCACAATGATCAAGAGAACAAAAAAACTAAACAAAGGTGCATGTCTTGATTCACATCATCAAACCTAAGGAGTAAATTTACCCTGTTGGGTGAACAACGTGATGATTCCTCTGCACAACAAGTTGCAAGGTGGTTTTTGAAAATCTTAAAGGATCAAGTAAGTGTGGTGACCCTCCCTGAAGAGTTTTTATATTTAGGTTATAATAAAAAGATAAAACATTGATCTTTACTGGTGAATCCCCAAGTTTTAGAGGTATAGGTTTCACCTTTTTAGATTGGAAATCTAATTTTAATTGTTCAAATTTAAAATTTTTTAAAGTAGAATGAGCTATTCTTTTACTGAATATTCCTGTTGAACTGAGTAATAAAGGTATTATAAGGAAAATAGATAATAAAATAGGGACTTTTCTTTGTATGGAGGAAGAAATTTTTAATTATTTTATTTGTGTTATTTTAGTTAGATCGGACATCAACATTATATCGTTAAAACTCGTTCTTATTAAATCTAAGGGTGACATCTTTCAAATTTATCCTGAATCATACCCTAAAGACTCTAATTTCAAATAAAATCGTCACTTTACCAAAGTCTAGACCATAATAGCCTCAAGTTAAACCAAGTTGGTGGAATGATTCACATCATTGTGAATATCATTGGAACAATGGTCATACTACCAATAATTTCATGAAATTCAAACATGTAATTCAAGATTTAATTGATTATGGAATATCGATATTGAAGGGCCTAAAAACAATGAAAATCACATGGCCTTCAAAACTCCTTTCTTAAATCATGAGAAAGGTGATTCATCCAACATGAATCAAAATAATTAGAAATGGAATAATAAGGTTAAAATTTCTCATGCTTATGACAACATGATCAATTCCTTATCAGGTTTTGAAAATATCATCAATGTTGTGGTGGTAAAAGGTAAAAAAGAAAAGGAAAATCTAACGTCATCACAAGGGAGAAATACTAGAAAGTAACCTTACTACCTGAACATATACCAAGATCAACATGACTTGTTTTCCAACATATTCATCAAGAAAATATAATCTGGTAGATCAACTTATCAAAACTCTGGCTAAAATTTATATTTTGCAGTTGTTAAAAATCTCACCCTCACACAAGGAAATACTAGAAAAATATTTGGTCGATACATCAGTTCCTAAAAATTTGGATATAGATTTTTTTCAAACCATGGTTGATCATCTTGTAGCTCTTCATCTTTTGTCATTTTTCTGAAAAATATGACATGTCTCTTAATAATCCTCAAAATATATTGTTGCTTATTGAATTCTTGATACTTAAGAATTGTGTCAAAAGAGTCTTAATTGATGGAGGTGCTGGTTTGAATATATGCACATTGATTATATTCAAAGCCTTAGGGTATTCAGAAAATGTTTTGGATCCTAAAATAGAGATAACACTCAAGGCTTATGGTGATGAAGAAAGACCTTTTAAAGGGATGGTTATTTTTCCTATCAGAATGGGGTCCGTTAAAAAATAAATAGTTGGTCAAGCCCTAGACCTAAAATTGACTTAAGATTTTGTTTTGGAATGCCTTGGATCCATGAAACGTGGGAAATGTCTTCTACTTATTACCAATGTATAAAATTTCCATACATGTGCCAATAAATAAACATCATTGGAGACTCAAATCCCTTTCAATACTGTAATAATATCAAACAAGGAAAAAACTCTTTTGTATAACATAATAGTGAAAGTCCTACTTAAAAAGTATCTTGAGAAAAAGAAAAGGAAGATATCCCAAGTGTGACTTCAATTTCAAACATTGAAGAAGTACATATAGAAATTCCAAGGATCAACTTACTACTTCAAATGACAAAGAGGCCATTCCTTCTTCATCTAACAAAGGGAAGGAGAAAGTAGGTTTTCTGGAGCCAAAGGAAGAAAGATTCTATTCTTAAAATTATTCTATCCAAGAAGAAAAGATATCAAAATCCTTTAAAATTAGAAAACAAAAGGAACAATTAACACATCAGAAGAAGATGCATAATATGATGAAGAATTTTGAAAAGTAATGAAAATTGCATCAAAAGACGATAGGAGAATATTCCTTATCACTCATAGATGTGTCTACTTCCCATAGGTCTTGTGGTAAATGAAAAATATATAATGAGAAAGTTTTAAGGCCTACCAATTATATGAATGAAGAAGAGGATAATGGGATCCTAAATTGGATTTATAAAGAGGAATATGAGGAAAATTCAGACAAAAGAGTCCAACACAATAGTATTCCCACACATCAATATGGAAAAGGGTACCAAATTATGAAAAAGATGGGATCTTAAGGAATGAAGCCCTTTGGGAAAAGGAAGCAAGAATTTTTAGAACCTATAGAATCCCAATGGATATAAAGTAAGGAGAAATAATGATTGGGATATTCTAAACGAAGCTCTAGTCAAAAGAAATCTATTTATTATGAACAAGTAAATGAGTTAAACTCTTGTATTGATGATGACTCAACTAAGTGGGAGTGAGAATATATGTCAGAAGAGTCATCTCATGAAAAATAAATTGATGTTGTTCATTCTTATGAAAAAATACAAAAGAAGCAATCATATTCAAATAAGGAAGCGTCAAGTTCAAACACTCAAACTTCTAACTCACAATGGGTAGGAGATCCCTATGTTCCTTCATTTTTAGAAGGATCTATTCCTATATTTAAACTAAAAGTTTTTTATCCCCAAATAACCCAAGAGTACTCTAGTGAGGAGGATTTTGACCCAACCTATATGGATCATTTAGAAGAGGCACATGTTATGGACCTAAATGATACAGTGTATAAACCTTCAAAAGAAATAATTACCATAAATCATGTGAACCTAAATGAAGTTGACTCTTTATCATTTATCCACCTTGAATTGATTTATTGGTATCAATTGGAACCAAATGAATTACCTACTTAACAAAATAAATAATATTTGTCCTTGTACCTAAATGTGGTTGAACCCTCTTCCACCAACAAAATATATCAAGGAGAAATAAGGGGGAAAGTGTCCAATTTGTTAGTCACAAAATAAAAAGAAAGATTAAAGAAAAAATAAAAAGGTCTAGTGTTTAAAATCACAATGGGGAAGTGAAAACCCAACTGTGGAACCTAAGGAAGAGAGATTGGATGCTTAACCATAGCACTATAAAGAACGTTTTCCTATATTGATTGAACCCACCAAAAAAATCAACATCGACACATATTCAGATCCCAAGGTCATAAATCTTGCAGCATCATTAACATCATAAAAAAGAAAAGAATTCCTTGAATTCTTCAAAAAGAAATAAGTTAATTTTGGTGATATGTTGGGATTAGATCTAGATCTTATCATGCACCATTTGAACATAAAACCATGAGCTAAGCTGGTGAAACATAAACTAAGAAAAATGAACCCTTACATTGCATTACTAGTGAAGGAAGAATTGGAAAAGCTGTTGAAAGTATGCATGATAAGAACTATTGCCTTTGCCAAATGGCTATCGAATATATTACCAATTTCCAAGCCAGATAAAGAAATCAAAGTGTGTACAAATTTTAGAGATCTCAACCTAGCATGCCCAAAAGATGACTTTTCATTTCCCAGCATTGATGTTATAGTAGATTTAACACATGGCATTCTATGTTCTCCCTCACGGATGAATTTAGTGGATATAATCAAATAAAGATAGCTCTTGCGGACCAAGAAAAGACAACTTTTACATGTTCTTGGTGTACCTTTTGTTGGAACGTGATGCCCTTCGGTCTAAAAAATGTCAGAGTGACCTATGAGAGAGCCATGACTACCATTTTCATGTTATGATGGACAAGTTCCTAGAAGAGTATGTTGATGGCATCTTGGCTAAATCTAACACAAGGGAAAAAATTTACCAATTTTGGAGAATTTTTGTACAAGGCTAGAGAAATTCAAAGTAATCTTCAATTGAATCCCAAAAAGTGTGCATTTGGTGTACAATTAGGAAAGTTACTTGGCTACATAGTTTCTATAAACGCATTAAGGTTGACCCTAAAAAATTTAAGGCAATCATGGAGATTGGGGAACCAAGGAACATAAGCCAAATGAGATCACTCCAAGTTCGGCTGTAAAATCTAAGAAGATTCATTTCTTAATTAGCTAAAAAATTTCATTCATTTACTCAACTCCTTCATAAGGACACAATCTTCAACTGGGATAATCAATGTAAAGACGCCTTCACCCTTTTAAAGAAATACTTGATTAATATTCCTATATTGATGCCACCTATTCCCAAAATGCCTTTACTTTGTAAATTTCAGCAACAAATCATTCATTAGGTGTTTTATTAGCTCAAGAAGATGAAAAGGCCAAAGGAAAGGAAATTTACTACATCAGTAAAACCTTGGTCAAGTATTAACTAAATTCTAGTTTCATTGAAAGAGAATTCCTAGGAGTGGTTTTTTCTTCACAAAAAATGTCATTACATGATGGAACATAAGATCATAATTATAGCTAAGTTTTACCCTTTGAAATATATACTTAGAAAAACATTCCTAACAGGAAGATTGGCAAAATGGGTCATGGTGTTGAGTGAATTTGACATTGAATATGTGGATAGAAGAGAAATAATATGTCAAGTAATTGTTGATCAATTGGTGGAAGCTCCTTTCGTATATGATTAACCAATCTACATAAAATTCCCTGATTTAGAGATAGTAAATGCTAAGGCTAAAACATAAAATCTCTACTTTGATAGATCCTAGACATATCATGGCTCGGGGGAAGGTATTATACTAATCACACCTCAATTATATACTATCCCAAAAGCATACAAACTTCTTTTTCCATGCACAAATAATAGAGCCAAGTATGAAGCACTTGTCATAGGCATGAAAATGGCTTTAGAAAGGAAATTGGATTAACTACTAGTGTATGGTAATTCTCAACTTGTAATGAATAAAATCAATGATGACTACCAAATAAGAGATGAAAATTTTATGCCTTACAAAAAGATGATAGATGATTTGAAGAAGTATCTTGTTTGATAAAATTTGAAAAAATACCAAAGGAGAAAAATAAAGCAACTGATGTGATGACAACATTGGATTATCTTTTACAAATACCAGACCAAAGTGCACAAAATGAATTCTTGGTCGAAGCATTCGCACAACCCACATTTGATCTTCCCGATTCCCAAATCATTTGTTTATTTATTGGACATGAATCCCCATGGTATGGTTCTATTTATACCTACCTAAAAGATAATAACTTACCCGAGAATGAATCTACAAACCAAAAAAGAAACTTTATCCTACAAACCTCAAGATATACCCTTATAGCCGAGACATTATATCATAAAGGTCTTGGTAAAACACTTGTTAGATGTCTAGAGAGGGAGGAATCAGAAACTGCTTTACAATTCATCCACGAGGGAATTTGTGGGTCACATTCGAGTGGGTTTTATTTTGTAAAGAAACTTCTTAGGATGTGTTATTATTGGCTAACTATGGAAAAAGATGCTTGTCAATTTGTGAAGATATGTAAAAAGTGCCAATATAAAAAAAATATGATACATGTGCCAGCTCAAGAGTTGCATCCTCTGACTCAACCTGACCCTTTTATCAATGGGGTTTTGACTTAATAGGAATGATATATCCACCTTCATGTAATGGCCACAAGTTCATAATAATTACAACTTAATATTTTACTAAATGGGTGGAAGTTGTGCCTTTAACAACTGCATCTGGGAAAACAATATCTATCAAATCATTTGTTGATATGGTATCCCACATGCCATAGTCACAAATAATAGAAAGCAGTTTAAGAATCCTGAAAAAATTTAAAAATAGTGAAAAGAGATCTTGAAAAAATAATTCAAAAATAGTGAAAGGAGATTCTAAAGAAATCCAAAAATAGTAGAAAAAGATATTGAAGAAAGCAAATAAATTTGGAAAAAGTCCTAAAAAAATTTATTATCTTGGTGAAAACTTGGTAAACAAGCACCTTGATAATAAAAAAAAAAAAACATAAAAATACAACAAATACAAAAATATGAAAAATATAAAAAAAAAAAAGAAAAAAAGAAAAAAGTACCTTGGTGAAAACCTGGCAATCAGGTGCCTTGGTAGCAAAAAAAAAGCAAATAAAAGAGAAAAAGTGTAATAAATCCAAGCAGTGAAAAACCTCGTAAACATGCATTTCTTCCACCAAGTCTAGTTGCATTTACAGTGTTTGCTATCATTTTTTATATCCTTTCATCCATCATTTGTACATAGTCATAATAAAGTCTGAGAGATTCATTTGCATATACCAATCTTTTGTCATGCTTATGAAAATATCTTAAGTCCAAAATCTTTCTATCCAAGTAGGGGCACAATCCAAAATTAGTGAGCTCATCAAGACAGACCCCTTTGACACAAATGACTGTATCAAACCAAAATCATGACACTTGAAACCTTTGATTAATATAAAATTTCAAATTGGAACATTCCAATTTGATCAAGATTCAACATCACACTAATATGCAATATCAAATCTGATCAAACCTTAATCAGGATTAAAAACATTGAATAAAGGTCAAAATGGATGAAGTTCTTCTGAAATATGGATCCACCAACAAGAGAAAAATTATTTCAATCTGTTACTTGTTTTTTTAATTATGCCTTTTTTATAAAATCAATGATGTATTTGACTAGATAAGAAATGATGGAGGCATGGTATTTTCTTAATTTCTATGTGTTTGCTTGTAAGATTGATTAGTATAAGTATGCAAACTCATCAAATGACATGTTCATAAAAAAACATTGAGGACATTTTCATATGGAAGGAATCAAATATCTGTATTTTTACACAAACAGATACCTTGGCCATTTAAATTTTCCATATCTTAGTGCCAAAATCAACTTGGAATATTGAATCTGATGAAAGTGGTTTTCATACTCCCATGGTCATACCAGTAAGAGTTGCATCAACTTCATTTTTGAAATCTGAAGGAAGGTGGTATTAAAATCATCATGGTTTGAAAATGTAACCAGTGAGGGTTGTACCAACGTTGAGTTCCAAAAAGATCAATGATGAAATATAAAATAACATTATCCAATAATAAGTAACAACCATATTTGTATCTTGTATTCATGTTTTTAGATTAGCCTTGTTTTTTTGGTTAAGGTGATTTTCTCTAAGAAATACATCTTACTTATAGGGTTTTTCTTAAAAGGGGGGGTGAATCAATCATGGTTACTAAATTAAAATCTTCTTAAGATAGCATAAATGGAATTTGACAAAAATATCTTCCATTTTCATATAGATTCATTTTCATTATCATTTTGCATTATTAAAGCTTAGGGTTCTTTGCATTAGAATCATTATCCAATTTTTCATTGCATTTCATCTAGTGTCATTAAGTTAATTAAAGGGCATATCATAAAAACATAAACATATCATTCATTACATTGTTATCATCATTGCATTCATTACTTATCTAAAATGTGTTCATTCATTAAGAATTAATTCATTAGAAATAAAACTACACCATTACATCATATAAGTGAGCATTTCATCTAGTATCATTTAATTATCATTAAATTGCATACATACAACATTGCATTGAAAAGTACAAAAATATAGATAAAATCATGTAGATCTACATCATGCATCTCATCAAAATCTCAAAAATTCATATATACAATTATATAATAAGAAGGAATACATCAAATATGAATACACCAACTGTGAGAATATCATCATAATAAGACGTACATAAAAAAAATGGGCATCGAGTACATCAAAAAGGTAAATCAAAATATATATTTTCCAAAATTGATCAGTAAGAGGAAACACCTAAGTCAAAACCACTAGCTGAGTAGGATCGCTCCCAAACTAATTCATAAAAGTAGCCAACACTGAACTCACCTAAGCCAACTCACCCCACATAGTTGTCATACCTACCTATAAAGCATGTATCTCCTGGCTAGGAGGAACAAAAAGAACTAATGGAGTATAAACTACTACTAAAACCTATGGAACATCTGGTACATCAGGAACAACTAGACCATCATGCATACCTTCTTGTTGACCTCTATGGGTCCAACCCTATAATAAATTAGGATCAATTACCTTCCTGTGAGGAACCTGTCTATCAACCTATCTCTCAGGAACAATAACTATACCTCTCATCCTAAATAATCCACTACCAACCCCACTACCAATTGGTCCACCACCATGATTAGTCTTAGATCCTGAGTCTCATGCCACCTCTAGCATGACCAATACTAGGAATGACACTACTACTGGCATCATGAGATACTCTATGTGTCGATACTCTGTCATCTAATACCCCACCCACTAATGCTCAAACAAATCTGCCACCGCAATGACTAACAAATCTACCTCCTTGAACTTGGACCTGTCTTTGTCTATGGTGTCATCCTTGGTCATCATCCTTATGTTAATTATCATCATCAGATTTTGGATCATGGATATCAGGAACCATATTTGTAGGATGTGTAAAATGAGGAAAATTATGCTAACTGTACCATAGAGTATATTGAGAAGTAACTCTTGATTCCTCAATATCCTCTAGATAATCCTACTACATTGGTCGAAGGCATAGAACCTCACGTATCAGAGCTCTATAATCAACACTAGGTCATGCCAATGATTTCTCTGCCTATACTTGAGCATAATGAGATAAACCTTGAGGTAAACTCTGAGTGCAACCTTACTATCTGAAATCTCCTAGAAAGAAAGAAATCTCAACAATAAAGATAGTGTGACCAATAAACCATTGAGAAATGAAGAAGTATGACATCTCATCATCATCCTCCATCCACCCCTCACAACCAATATATGGAATCCAACATACCTCATCTAGGTCATCAAACATTCTCCTTAAGTACTTCAGCTTTCCTAACCGTGGCTAGGCAATAGCTCTCTGGCAAGAAAAAATATTAGGATAACCTCAAGGAAGGATCCTATGTACCATAGGCTTCGCCACTCAAATATTCTCCCAAGACCACTATTGCAATAAAACTACTCCTACAGATACTGTATCACTGTGATGATAAGAAACATGATATAAATCATGATACAAATGAGAAAGAAAGAAATATCCCCATAAAAATATATGGGGTTGAGGAATAATATCCTCTAGGATTATACCCCAACCAATTGTGAATCTGTGACCATGTCTATCTAGCATTAGGAATCCCGCTATAGAAGATTCAAGCATGGAAGAAAGAGGGGAATATAACTAACACATCCTCTTCCATTGAATGGTGTCATCACCTATGGCATCATCACCAAATAATCACCTACATGTGGATCCACCATATATAGAGTCATAATAAACAAGCTCACCCATAATGGGACTCCATATTAATCTATATACATCCTCTAGGGTAATCATCATCTCTCCCATTGGTAAGTAGAAGGTGCTATGGTCAGAGTGCCACTGCTCTGATAAAGTAGTAAATAAACCTTGACTCACTCAAAATTGAGGCATCTTCAGAAGATATCCTAATCCACATAACTTGAACACACACTTGTCATGAGAAGACTAGTTTGAGATCATATCTAAAGGCCATAGATCTCTCATAAAAATGCAATAAATCAATCAAAGGCATCATGTTTATCATCTAAAGTTAGGCAACCTAATAAATCCAATCATCAACAATCCTATATCGCTCTTCTTGAGAACATCAACTTATTTTGTTTCTCTAGATCTTGAGAACAAAATATCAAATCAATCTAATCAATCATCCTAATCCACTTAGTCTTACTGACATAAAAACACATCAACATGAATTTTGAGAGTGACATCATTCGATTTTATATCAAATCAACATCATACAAAGGGATTTTGGCATCAAATCACGCAAATGAGATCCAAATTATTTGAAGAGAGAGAAAGTTGCATATTTTGTGTTTTATTACCTAATTAACATGTAGAGTAACTCAAACTTAGCTTAGAGATTCCTAAACATTCCTAAATATTCCTAAACCATGTACAAGTGCTATTTTAACATGCATAGGTGCTATTGCACGTTGAAAAATGCACTAGGCATGCATAAGTAATATTAAACATCATGGAAGTGCTCTAGAACCTTGCAATTTACATTCAAGGGTATATGTGGTCAAACACCTTTTCTAGGTGTTGGCATGTTTTTAGCACCCCTATTTTAAACTTTTAAAACCAAGCTCCATGGAGAAATTCCCCATATTTTCTAGCATATTATACTAGTTTTGGATTAATAATGCCTTTGCAAAGTTTTGTGAAGAAGCAACATTGGAGAGAGTAATTGAACTTGAACCTTGAACCTGAAGGTTCAAGCTTCAAAGTTCAAAGATCAGATTTTCCAAACACAAGGTTCAAAATTAATATGAAGTTAAGTGATTTAGTCAAAGAGAAACATCAAGGGTGTTGTGGACCCTATTTTCAATTCAAAAATAGGTGATAAAATTTTGAAGTCCACTTGAACCTTTAAACCAAGTTTAAAGTTCAAGTTCAAGTTCAAATCCTACTTGTTTAAAGTACAGGAATTTAAAAGTTCAAAAGAGCTTGTCTAACACAAAGAGTCAATGGAAGGAGTGCCTATTTCAAGGTTCAAAAAACAATACTACAAGTTCATATTCACGCACATGCATGGACATAAGTAAGGTTTTCGAGTATGAAAGATAAGACTAATAATAGAGACAATTGAACAAACCCAAAGTAACTCATAGGGTAACAAAGTATAAAGGACAATAGAAAACCGTTCAACAAAATGTTGATATGAGGGTCACACATTAAATCAACATTCACCTCTGGCAGTCATAAGGCTCTCGCATAGATATACAGCTTCCATAAAATATATATTCTGGAGCTTTTCTTAGACCAAGCTAAGTGATATTTGAATCCACCTCTAGACCAAAGGTATATGGAGTGAAGTGCACAAGAAATATCAGATTGGGGTGCCAAGGTAGAAATCATACACAACCCTCAATCATTATAAATGAAGGTCTCCCCATTTGTCAAAGACAACTTTATGATCAAATAATAAATATGAGAGACACATTGCAAATTGTTTAACAAAATACCAACTCAAACAATGGATCTGAAAGTCAAATTTGAGTTGCTTTGATTTGAAGTATCGATTACTTCAGTAAGTCAAAAGACTCGATAAGCCATTAAATTGGGTGTGTTCAAATTGATATTCGGTGATATAAATTCAGTGTGCAAAACTTATGCAACAAATATGTAGTAGAAAGAAAGTATTTCAAACAACAGAAGGGCATCATGTTCATAGAACCATTACATAGATCTCAGCACCAAAATCTGGACCATTGGAGTATGGATTGAAGATATACTAGTGAAAATGAGCACTTTACATACACTATCAATGTTGAATCAATGCATTATTAGTTCCAATTTCAGAACCTAAATTTGATGAAAGAAAATAAACAGGTCAACGCATATGACAAGTCATTTGCCCATAACATATAAGGATCCTCTTGGCAATAATACCCATTGGAATCTCACTTCATGATACTCATTTTTATTTGAATAACATTTGGCCACATGTTGAACATATAGAAGTTCCATATATGAAGTTTAGTTAAAAAACAAAACCATCTAACAATGTGGATAACATAAACATAATATTTAGTTCTCATAACTATATATTTTATATTGTTAATAAAGGTTTCATGAGATTCTAGAAAGTTTTTTATTTTTATTTTCAAGAATTAGTTAGGGAAACCGAACAGCCGTTTACATGCACTATATATTGGAAAGGGATGAAAAGAATAGGGGTTCCTCTTTTTCTAAGCAGTGGTGAGGCTAAGTAAAGAGAGAATACATTTTTCTGAATTCTATTATAACAGGGAAATGGAGGCAACAATTATTTTCTTTTTGTGTATTTTCTAAAACATGGTCTTGGTAACAGGGATGGAGTGATCTTGAGGTCATTTTATCATGTATCTAAAATAAAGAGTTAATGCATATTTCAGATCTGTTGGTGTGAATATTGTTTCTCTGATTGAAATAAATCTATTGGTTATTTCTCTCATCTTTTAGATACTATCTTGTTCTTCCTTGTCAAGTAAATGTTTGTATGTAGATCTGTTGCTTTGCATATATGTGTTTTGCAGAACAATATATCTAATCCCCTTTGTTTTCTCTATAATGTGAGAGATTTAGTGAATGGTTTGTAGGCCATTTACTTGTATTTCTCCTTATCATTTAAGTTTGTAGTTACATTCATTTCATATTTATAAATGAATTTCATTCATCTTTGCGTCTTTTGGTTAAAGACATAACCAATATCTAATTCATTGAATATCATTGAAGAGGGAGCTGTACCTCAGAATTCAGAGGAAAGCTATAAGTCTCATGATAGCCTTTCCAACTATTAGTTCAATTTGTCTTCTCATTGTGGGCATTTAAGGGTTATTTGTAAAGGTATTTTGGAGAGGACAAATCTTTTCACTAACAAATTTTTGGTGACTCCAGTGGGGAGTATCAAAATTGAAGAATAGTCCTTTATTTCTCTAGGTTTTAAAATTATCTTCATGTGTAGGAGATTGGTGACTCCGTTGGTTCTTCACGGGGAAAATCAAAATGTCAAGAATAGGAAAGAGATCAAATCTCACCATCTTGGATATTCTTCAGATGGATGATAATGCACTGCAAGATTTCTAGGAGCACTACAAAGAAAGCATTTCAAGGGCTGTAAAGATGAAGATAAGCATGGAAGATGACCATGTGTCTATAGTGTTGTGGAAGAGTCTTTGTGTTAGGTTCCACAAGTTGAAAGAGCTAAAAGTTAAAATACACTTGTTGCAAGCCCATGAGAAATAGATATCACAACTTAAACATGAATTGGGAGTTGGTTCAATGGTAATGTTCTTGCTGATCCAAATTCTTTTTGTTCTCAAAATTTTTCCATCTTGATTTAAAAGGAAGTTCATCCAAGTAGAGCAGTCAGCAAGAATCCTGCTATTGAAGAAATACACGCTGAAAATGATCCACTACTAAAGTATCCTTGGAAATCCTATAGGGGAAGCATTTTTATAGCTGAGAATAATAGGTTAAATCCTTCTAAAGATCATAGATCTTGTCTGCTTCTAAAATGTTTGCATGGAAGATTTTATCAACTGAAGAAACTTAAGAAAGAGGCATTTGTTTCAGCAAAGATACAAGAAGAAGCATCAGAACATAATGAACCCATGTATTTCAATTTCATAGTCTTTGGGGAGAAAGAGATTACACCATAAGTAGAAGAATCATTGATGCCTTGGGATTGCAATCAATAGGAAGAAATAAAGATGCATCAAGCTAATAATGAAAAACCCAAATCTTTCCCACTATGTGAGAACACAAAAGAAGAAGGGATGAATACACAAGAGGACCTCTTAGTTAGTGTTGACAAAGATGAAAGAAATACTGACCATGACAAAAGAAAAGGACTTGTGAATATAAAAGATCAAGGTTTGCATACGCCTTTCCGATTGGAGTATGAGTCTTTTGGTTTTCAAGAAGAAATTGATAGTGATGACTCTTTAAAAATTTGTAATGAGTCCATTGTGGAATCTTTCCATTTTGAGAATGAATAAACAATAGGCCTCTCTAATTAATCTTTCACTGAAGATAGAGTAAAATCATGCCCTGAGATTTTTTTTTTTAGAATCTGAAAATTTGATTAAAAAAGAAAATGTTGTATTGAACTTGATGCAAGGTGAGAGCCATGATGAAGTGCAGCAACACCAAGAAATGATGGATCGTTTAAAATATACATGTCTTCATGAAAAGAAGATCATAGATAAGTTTTTATCATTCATTGAAGTGAGGGATGATTCCATAAAAAAACATAGGTATTGGTTTAATTCATGGTGAAGATATTGTGCTGATTGAAGAATCTTCATTTCATCTACCCAACTCTTATGTTGTTGATCCTATTTTTAAAAATGAGGCTGAAAAATATAGTTTCTTGATGAGTAAAGAGATGGATAGGATGCACAATATGTTTGATGAATATTTTATTTGTAATAGAAATATAGAAGATATATTCTTCAGAACTGATCCC
Organism: Thuja plicata; assembly: GCA_018584345.1. Lineage (NCBI taxonomy): Eukaryota > Viridiplantae > Streptophyta > Pinopsida > Cupressales > Cupressaceae > Thuja > Thuja plicata. Next base: position 396,853 of record MU226698.1, read on the forward strand.
ATGCTTGATGAAATGTCTATCTACCTCAAGATAAATCAAAATGCTGAAAATTATGGTAAGAAAGGTGATATTATCAATAGTTGTTAAGAAAATTGTGCAGTCCCTCTTCCCAAAATTCATGATGAAACATGGATATTTGGGAATGATTTTTTATTCACTAAGTTCCTGCACACAACTAGTTTGGTTTTCAGCTTCAAAGAAGTCATAATATGGCAGCTGATAAAGATTACTCCTTTCAAACACAAATCCTTGTTCCAGAAAGGTTGCTTCTTTTCTCAGACTGTCAAAGGCTTCATATGAGCACTCAAATTCATTCTTGAAGGTATGGGTTGCTTGCCATATCTTTTGTAAATAATCTTTGGTGTGAGCTAGGTGTAGGTTGTTTTAGCTTTCCTAAGTTTTGGCTATGTTGTTAGTCTAGGTTCTTTTGTGTGTTTCTTTTCTTCCCTCCATCCTCTACAAGAATAACCCTGTTATCAGATTTGAATCCATTGCCCAATGGCTAGACACTATTCTTAACCAGAGAAGCTAAATTCTTTGTGTCTTTATAATCCACATCCTGAGCTAGAGCCAATTGTTGGAATGTTTTTAGCACCCCTATTTTAAACTTTTAAAACCGAGCTCCATGGATAAATTCCCCAATTTTTCTAGCATATTATACTAGTTTTGGATTAATAATGCTTTTGCAAAGTTTGTTGAAGAAGAAGCATTGGAGAGAGTAATTGAACTTGAACCTTAAACCTGAAGGTTCAAGCTTAAAAGTTAAAAGATCAGATGTTCCAAACACAAGGTTCAAAAGTAATCCGAAGTTAAGTGATTTAGTCAAAGAGAAACATCAAGGGTGTTGTGGACCCAATTTCCAATTCAAAAATAGGTAATAAAAATTTGAAGTCCACTTGAACCTTTGAACCAAGTTCAAAGTTCAAGTTCAAATCCTACTTGTTTAAAGTACATGAATTTGAAAGTTGAAATTAGCTGGTTTAAGATGAAGAGTCAATGGAAGGAGTGCCTAATTCAAGGTTCAAAACATAATACTATAAGTTTATATTGATGTGCAGGCATGGAAACAAGTAAGTTTGTCGATTATGAAAGATAACACTGATAATAGAGACAATTGAATAGACCCAAAGTAACTCACATGGTGACAAAGTATAAAGGACAATATAAAAATGTTAAAAAAAAAAATGAAATGAGGGTCACACATTGAATCAGCATTCACCTCCGGTGGTCGTAAGGCTCTTGCATAGATATACAACTTCCAGAAAATAGATATTCTGGAGCTTTTCTTAGACCGAGCTAAGTGATATTTGAATCCACCTCTAGGCCAAAGGTATATGGAGTAAAGTGCATTGGAAATATCAGATTGGGGTGCCAAGGAAGAAATATTACACAACCCTCAATCATTATAAATGAAGGTCTGGCCATTTGTCAAAGAAAAATTTATGATCAAATAATAAATATGAGAGACACATTGCAATCTGTTTAACAAAATACCAACTCAAACAGCGGGTCCAAAGGTCACACTTGAGTTTCTTCAATTTGAAGTATCGGGTAGTTTAGTAAGTAAAAAGACTCGATAAGCCATTAAATTGGGTGTGTTCAAATTGATATTTGGTGATCTAAATTCAATGTGCAAAACCTATGAAACAAATACGTAGTAGAAAGAAAGTATTCAAATAGTAGAAGTGCATCATGTTCGTAGAACCATTACATAGATCTCAACACAGAAATTAGAAACATTGGAGTATGGATGGAAGATATACTGGTGAAAATGAGCACTTTACATACACTATCAATGTTGAATCAATGTATTATCAGTTCCAATTTCAAAACCTAAATTTGATGAAAGCACATAAACAGGTCAACACACATGACAAGTCATTTTCCCATAATAGATAAGGATCCCGATGGCAATAATCCCGATTGGTAGCTCACTTCATTATACTCAATGTTATTTGAATAACATTTGGCCACATGTTGAACATATATGAGTGCCATCTATGAAGTTTAGTTAAAAAAAAAACCATCCGACATAGTGGACAACATCAACATAATATTTCATTCTCGTAACTATATATTTTATATTGGTGATAAAGGTTTCATGAGATTCTAGAATGTTTTTATTTTTATTTTCAAGAATTAGTTATGACAGCCAAAAATCCATTTACATGCACTATATGTTGGAAGAGGATGAAAAGAATAGGGGTTCTTCTTTTTCTAAGCAGTGGTGAGTCTACAGTAAAGAGAAAATTATTTTTTCTGAATTCTATTGTAACAGGGAAATGGAGGGGAAAATTATTTTCTTTTTGTGTATTTTCTTCAAATTTGTCTTGATAACAGGGATAGAGAAATCTTGAGGTCATTTTTTGTGTATCTAAAATAAAGAGTTAATGCATATTTTAGATCTTTTGGCGTAATTATTGTTTCTCTAATTGAAATAAATCTATTGGTTATTTCTCTCATGTTTTAGATACTTTCTTGTTCTTCCTTGTAAAGTAAATGATTGCATGTAGATCTGTTGGTTTGCATATATGTGTTTTGCAGAACAATATATCTAATCCCCTTTGTTTTTTCCGTAACGTGAGAGATTTAGTGAATGGTTTGTAGGCCATTTATTTGTATTTCTCCTTATCATTTAAGTTTGTAGTTACATTCATTACGTATTGATGAATGAATGTCATTCACCTTTGTGTCTTCTGGTTAAAGACATAACCAATATCTAATTCATTGAATATCATCGAAGAGGGAGATGTACATTAGAATTCAGAGGAAAGCTATCAATCTCATGATAGCCTTTCCAACTTTTAGTCTAATTTGTCTTCTCATTGTGGGAATTTAAGGGTTATTTGAAAAGGTATTTTTGAGAGGACAAATTTGTTCACTAACAATAGGCACCAAAACTCATTGCAAATTTTCCTAAACAATCCTAAACCCTGGTATAGGTGCAAAAAATAAATCACAAAAGTTCCCTAGTATCTAGAATAGGCACTAGAACATTGCAAATGTCTAAAAAGAAGAGAAAAACATGGAAAATCAAGAAAAAACATTGAAATTGAAAGGAAAGATCAGAGATTGGGAACATACCATATTTCCATATACTTTTGGATGTTGATAATGCCACCTATGCCTGAATATATGTGTTGGCATTGATCACCTAATTGGAAAAGATAATAAACATTGATACTTTTCTAATGAAATGTTGTCATTTATGGTCAAACATACTAAATAATCTACTCATACAATTGACCACAATAGGTAATGAATAATTTAATGGAACACCTAACCGACTAAGTTACACAACATCAACATGATGGAAATATGATACATATATATTGAGATCGAAGTCTTATGAGGAGAGGTTTTTCAAGATGTTGTATAATGTTATTTCTGAGATTCCTAGATCAACAGATTCTTAAAATGGTAAATAATTATACTAATTTGAATGGTTTGTCACTATTCTAGAATATCTTTTGCAATGCTATTTCCATGATTGCTAAATGAAAAATCAGTATAGATATTGAGGTAAAGTTTATTGAGGATGTTATTCGAAATGACAAGATTCTATTTGTTTGATAGGATGGAAGATTTTTCCTAAGGTTAACAATAATTTGGAACATTCTACAAGAAGTTGAACCTAAAGTGATAAGTGACCTAAATGCAAGTTGAAAATCAATGCTGTTGATTAAGAAGAAAAACTAGTGGTGTTGATTAAGTGGTAAAAATAGTTAGAAATCATAAAAAACATTATATCTAAGATAAATACAGAGCTGGATATTTTCAGAAGGATAGATTGGAGAAGGAGCAGAGACAATAATATCAAGGAGAAATTATTGTTAGATTAATCAGCGACCGGTACTGGAGATAGTGAAAAGATTTGGAGGAGAGGTTTAAGTAAAAGATTGAACATAAGGTTTAGAAGCTACATAACCTAAAGGATCTTACCAGAAAGGAGTGTTATTATAAATCAATCACTTGTTGTTCTCTCACAATTGCAACAAGATAAACCCTTAAACAAGGTAGACTCTTAGACGTATTTGTTTGTAAATCCTTTTGTAAGGTGAACCTCTAGATTGTAGATTTCAATCCCCACATGAGGTAGAATTTCAAAGGTTTTATTGTACATCTAATAATGTGCTAGACATCTCTAACAATATGTATAGCTCTCAAAAAGAGTTTTTGTAAGCCTTTGACATGGCACCTTCTATATTGGAGCAGTGAAGTTTGTGGGTACAATCCCCGCCATGGATTTTCTCTCTTATAAGGGTTTCTACAATACCAAAAAAATTGTGTCACGTGTCTATGGTTTTTTATGTTTTTGTTTCATTTACTATTTTATCGTTATGATTGTGTTCAACAATAATGGTTAATGCATATTGAATTAGTTTCCACTTCTATCTATTACCGATATTCTGAATTAGTTTTAAAAGTTGAATGTGTGGCTGTACTGATTCACCCNCCCCCCCCCCCCCCCCCCCCCCCCTTATGTACATTACTTAGTGCTTATACCCAACAATTTGTATCATAACTTTGGTGCTCAGAAGTAAATTTTAACAAGTTGAGTAAATGTTCTAGAGGTAAGAACTATGAAAAGAGGAAAAAATCCGAAGAAAGTAATTGAAGAGTTGAAAATTAAGGAAATATCTTGCAATAAGAAAACAATTAGTTGAAAGGTTAAGAGATACATATGACTATTATGATGAACTATATGAAGGAAGTATGTCTGATGAATCAAAAGAAACCCTAGAGGAGGTCATCAAAGAGAATACAAAATTGACAAAAGAACTGTCAAATATGAAAAATAAATTTGAAGGATAGTCTATGGCTATGTGTGAATACCTTGAGCAGAAGAGAACTACAAAAGATGCAAATAAATAATTTGAAGAAACAATTATAACAAAGGAAGAGGATTGGTACCACATCAATAGGGAGAATTTTGTAATGCATGAAAATTTGAGTGATCAAGTTGAAGAAAATGAAGATATCACTATTGAAAATGGAACTATGAGAGAAGTAAATGAAAAAATTGGAGATGAAAATGAAATGTTCAAGAATGAGTTGTAGAAAAAACAAAAACAACTCAAGAAAGAAAAATATCCACATGGACATCTTAATAAAAGACATGATACTACCCTAAAGATTCTTGAACAACTTAATCGGCAGAGGAGACCTCACGACACATCTGGATTAGGATACACTGGAAGGAGTACACGTGAAACTGGAGAATCACCAAAGGCCCAGGAGAAACAAGATGAATCCAAGTCACCTATCATCATTCAAGAAAGGAAAGAACAAAATCCTACATGCTAAAATTGTTTAAAGCTAGGCCACACATCAAATGTTTGCAGATATTGACTGGTAAGTCCTAAAACTCAATGTTTTAATTGTTATTTCTATAACTGTAATCAATATGGATATAGAGAAAATGAATGTGGTCCTAATGCTAAATATGGAGTAAAATTTGAGGGATATTGTTACAATTGAAATAAATATGGACACAAAGCCATAGAGTTTAGGTCAACACTAAATATTTCTAGATCACCCAAGCCATCAATGGATACTTATGGAAGTAAACAACAACCTGGTGTGATTTGTACGAACTATGGAATGCATGGACATATAGAAGAAAAGTATAGAATAATAAATTTGAGAAGTCATCACGGACCCTATAGATCAACTTGCATGATTTTATATGCATGTAATAAAATGGGTCATCTAGCTAGTGATTTTAGAAATAGTCCAGTGAGTCATTCACAAAAAAATGAAGAGAAGAAAAGTGTAAATGTTGAACAAGTTAAAAGTGATATGAAGAAATTTTGGGTTAAGAAGGAAGGAAGATTAATTTCATCTGAGTTGGGATCTCAACCATCTAGTGTTGAGAGTTCAACTTCAAACTAGGTCAAGAAATTGACTTAAAGGGGAAGAAAACAAATATCATATCAACCGGTTCCCCAAATTATCTGTACGGATTAAACAATTTCATAATAAGATGTGAGGTGATGTCACTGTATCTATATTTAATGATATTATGAAAAAGGTACAAATGTTGTGAAATATTACTGTTGGAAGCATACGAAATGGTAAATTCATGCATTGAATGAATGAGCTATCATGCCCAAAAGTTGGGCAAAAACACACAAATAATTTTTTTTTAATATGCACTAAAAGGAGAGGTTATGCTACTCCAAAGGTATAGCAAGTGCACACAAAACAGTGTAGAGGAGAAATAGTAACTGGAAGGTCATGCGGGGTAGGATAGCTTGTAGAACTATCCTACAAGGATTCCTAAACTAGAACCATTGATTTGCACACAAATCGAGACAGATGACTAAAAGTCAACTAGAGATGACCAAAAGTCAACTATACTGTTTGAAAGGATAATTAGTAAAAAAATAATAATTTACTGAAGACATTTCATTTAACATTGGTTCTTTATTAATAAATAAGTTCCCCTCTGACCAAATCTAAAACTTACATTTTAAGAATTAAAATAATAACTATCCCAAACACTATACATAAAAATAATATTTACCTTTATGTAAATCAAGTTTATAATATAACAAGATAATCTAATTTTAAACTCTTTACTCGTCGGAAAGG
>MU226698.1:404310-418304 GCA_018584345.1 Thuja plicata
ACCCAAATCTTTTTCCAATTTTTATTGTTTCATTAGAATCCATAATTTATTCTAAAGATATGCATGGTGGGAAATTTTATTTGAAGCATAATTTTATTTTTTTGTAAAACAAAATTTTCCTAAGTGTAGAAAATTACAGCCTTAGAACATTAGAATAGCCACTTAGAATTATTAAGTTTTCTCTCTTTTTACTTTTAAAAAAAAAAAAATTGAAATTTTTTTTATAACTAAGTGCTTAAAGGAATATAATTTATCTGAAGACACTAAACAAAAAATAGTTTAATTAATTGTTAGATCTTTACAATTTTCAAGAAACCTAAAATTAAAATTATTAATGCTAACTAAACTTTGTTCATCACTCAATAACATCATACTGAAAAAATAATGAGGGTACTTATAAAAAAAACATGTCTACTCTGAAAATTTCTCTTCGTAATGAAATCTTCATATTGATAAAATTGTATTTGTACAAAAAAAGAATAATGTTTTCACAATATTTCCCCCTTACATAGCATAAAAGAATACAATTACAAGTTACATATAGTCTTTGTTCCACATAAGGTCACAATGGTAGTTTCATACAATATACGTTACAAATACAAATCCCTTAGTTATTTCCATCTCTCACATAAGGGTAAAATACAACTTCAATGTCCATCAGGTACCTGAAATAAGATGAGGTTGACCATGGAGGCTCACCTCCCAACCTAGCCCTTTACAAGGCCACCCCCGAGCTTGGGGACCCAAACAAGGAACGAGATACAAACAGGCATGCGAGACTCAACTTAACAATCATGCATAAATGTAGAAATCACATAACAAGAAAACTTCCCATACAAGGTTCAATAAAAGGATAGGTCTCCAAGAGACCTTCCTAAAATAGGGGTAGTGGTAGACCTCACTATAGGAGAAAGCCAAGTATCAAAATGAAAATACAAGCCTCACATGGACTTGAAAAAGGACCATCTTCACAAGATGCAATCTTGAAGTAACCTCCTTATGCCCCCTAGGTTCCCTCAGGCCATGCTTGGCATCATGGGTACCATGTTACCACATGTTTTTCCCTCCTCACATGGGAGACTCTACACTAACAAGAATCATTTCCTATTAACCCTTCAAGGTTACTCTGCCCTCCATAGGGTGAGTGTGTCTTGAAGACACATTCTAAATCCAATCACAAAATAAAGACATTAAAACAAAACATTAAATTTCAATTTTGAAAATAACTTAAAAAACACATAGGACTCCATTAATGGAGTTTTAAGCTCAAGAACACACATGAACAAAAAAAAATTACTTTAAAGAGGTCCAACCTTAATCCAAAGCTAAGGTGAGAAGAGAAATGGTGTTGAGCTATCATTCCTAAGCTCCTTCTCCAAAAATTCCTTCAAACTGAATTCTTTCTCTAAGGGTAGAGAGTGGGTGAAGACTCAACTCATCCTAAATCTTTCCCTAAATAGGAAAACCTCCAACAAGAGCAAGGCTTAACCCAAAGGTGAGGTGACCCTAACCAACCCTTAACTATCCACTTTCCTAAACTCTCCATGGGTGAAGTCAAATGAAACTTGGGTAGAAGAGAGAGTGAGGTTAGCCCAAGTTACACTCCTCTTAAAAATTCTCTCAAGTCTTAAAATGACACTTTAATGGAGAAATAAATGAGTTTAGAAGCTCATTAATGATAGAAAATGACACATACCCCATAGGGTACCAAGTTGGCTAACTAAAACTGACCCTGGTTACCCCCTGAGAGCCCAATAGACCCTCCAAAACTAACCCTAAAGTTAACCTACGAATTTATAAGTCAAGAAGACTTTCTAGAAACTTCTAACCCTAGGGTAAGCTTGGGTACTACTCCTAGGTAGCCTTAGTTAACCCTATAACTAACCCTAGTTCCCTTTACTAGCCATGTCAACATTAAATTATGACAATTGCCAAATTTGGCACATCAAATTAAAACAAATGACATGACTCAATCACATGAACATTTAATAATCCAATCACACACATGCAATCTACGTTTATGAAATAAACACATTAGCAATGAGGTCCATGTCTATTTATATAAATAAGACTTTGGAAATCATGAAAATTTACATAGGTTCCAGTACTGGGTCCCTAGTTTAGATCCATGGTAAGCTTTTCCTGCACACTCAATGCACACATTAGTAGATCCAAAACAACATGATATGAAACATAACACGACATCAATAATAACATGCATATAAATCATATCTAAATTATAACTAAAATAACCTAGCATCGGTTTTCTAAACCAAATTCATCATATTACATTTATACACTTAAATCTCATATACAACATCATCATAGCTGAAATTGAACCCAAACATAAAGCATCTCAAATGTACACTGATTACATAATCAGGTACTGAATACATAACATAGGATTCAACAGATCCTCAATACATAAAAGTCTCCAATAGTTAAAGTATGCTAAAGAATAAACTACTTAAAGCATGAATAAAAGCAGTAAAACTATGATATTCTAATGTAGGCCTCACATCCACCCCCTCTAGGCATGAACTTCCTCCTGCAGTTCACCAAAGAGGTGAGGGTACTATGATCTCATTTGTGTTGTGTCCTCCCAAGATGTCATAACCTTGTCATAGCAATCCCAATGAACCCTAACCTAGTCCAACTCTCTGCCTTGAAGACCCAATGTCTGTTGAGCCAATATACGAATTGGCTCCAAAGCCAGCTTCCCATTGGAATCCACCTACAAGGCATCCCAATCTATCATATGAGACTCATCATAAATATACTTCCTTGGAACTGAAACATGAAACACATCATGGATGCATGATAGGCTAGGTGGCAATGCTAAATGGTAAGCAACTAGTCCTATCCTCTCAAGGATCTCAAAAGGTCCAACAAAATGAGGTGCTAGCTTAGAGCCCTTTCCAAACTAGATTGGACTCTTTTGCGGTCACACTCTCAAGAAGACTCTATCTCCAACTAGATAGGCTCCATCAATCCTCTTCGCATCTGCATACTTTTTCTTCCTATCTTGAGCTTTCTCAAGTCAGTGCCTAATCAAAGTCACCTACTGCTCCATATCTCTGACTAGTTCAAGACCAATGGAAACTCTATCATCCATCCTATCCCAAATGAGTGGGGTCCTACATGGTCTACCATAAAGAGTCTGGTAGGGAGGCATACCCAAGGAAGTTTGGTCCCCCTTGTTATAGGAAAACTCCACTAAGTGTAGGTATTCTTCCCACCAGATCTGATGGTCCATGACATACATGCGAAGCATGTCCTCTAACACTTGATTGACCCTTTCGGTCTATCCATCTATCTCAGGATGATAAGTTGTACTAAAGTTGAGCCTAGTACCCATAGCTTCCTAAAGTTCTATCCAAAAGGATGAAGTGAAGAGAGAATCTCTATCTGAGATGATCTTACGAGGTATGCCATGAAGTCTGACTATATCTCGCAATAACACTTGCGCCACTGCTAGTGCGGTAAAGGTAGTTCATATAGGTTAAAAGTGAGCCACCTTAGTCAACTTCTCGATGATCACCATGATGGCATCATGACAATGAGAAGACATAGGGAGACCTACTATGAAATCCATAGATATGGTGTCCCATTTCCATACTGGTACCTCATGAGGCTAAAGGAGACCACCTGGATGACGGTGTTTCACCTTCACCCTCTGGCACTCTAGGCATCTATCTACCATCTCTACAATATGCAATCTCATGCCTGGCCAATGATATAATTGCCTCAAGTTGGCATGCATCTTCTTAACTCTGTGATGTGCTGCATAAAGGGCCCTATGAGCCTCAAGCATCACAAACTCACACAATCCTCCAAAAGAAGGTATATAGATACATCCCCTATGATGCATAATTCCATCAGAATCCAAAGTATACTCAGAAAACATCCCCTCAAGGTGTCTCTGAGATCGAATCAAATCAAAAAACTCTACATACACCCATCCTCATGTAAGTTATGAAGAATGTGATCTCTCAAATCTGTGCTAGTAGACATAGAAGAAAGCTCATTCCATCTCCTACTCAAGGCATCTGCAACCACATTGTCTTTCCCTTTGATGTAGTGGACATCAAAATCATATTCACATAAGAACTCCATCCATCTCCTCTACCTAGAATTAAGGTTCGACTGAGTGAAGATGTACTGAATACTCTGATGGTCTGAATGAAGTTCAAACCGATGTCCCAAGAGAAAATGTCACCATCTGACTAAAGCATGGACCACTACTGCAAGCTCAAGATCATGGGTACGGTAGTTGAGCTCGTGAGTCTTTAGTTTTCTTGACTCAAATGCTATATCACGTCCACCTTGCATAAGGATAGATCCTAAACCATGCAAAGAAGCATATGCGCAAACCGCAAAGTCTGCAAAGGGTTCTAGTACAACAAGAATGGGTGCACTGGTGAGTTCTTTCTTGAGCTCCTGAAAATCCTTATCACACTTCTCAATCCACTCAAACTTCTTTCCCTTTCACTAAAGATAAGTCATAGTGGTAGGTTCTGGCCAATCCATAATGGCATCAATCTTTGATGGGTCTACTGAGATCCCATCACCTAAAATAACATGGCCAAGGTACTTAACCTCTGATCTGAAGAAGTCACACTTCAACAAGATGCCATATAATTGGTTGTCTCTAAGACACTACAACACTTTCCTCAATTGTTCCTCATGCTCTTTCTCATCTTTGGAATACATCAAGATATCATCGAGAAACACAACTACAAACTTGTCAAGGAAGGTACAAAATACTCTATTCATAAGACTCATGAACACAACTAGAGCATTCGTAAGACCAAATAGACCCACATTGAATTCATAGTGGTCATATCTAGTGCAAAATGCGGTCTTGTGAATGTCACTATCCACGATCCTCAACTGATGGTAACTTGATTTGAGGTCTATCTTTGAGAATACTCAGGCACCTTGCAACTGATCAAACAAGCCATTGATCCTAGGAATTGGATACTGATTCTTGATGGTAACTTTGTTTAACTGTCGGTAATCCATGCACAACCTAAGTGATCCATGTTTCTTCTTTACAAAGATAACTGGTGCACCCCAAGGAGATACACTAGGATGAATGTGTCCTTTCTCTAATAGTTCTTGAATCTGTATCTTGAGCTCATTAAGCTCATTAGTGGTCATCCTATAAGGTTAGCTGGAAATTGGCTCAACTCGCGGTATGAGATCAATGTGGAAGTCTACTGCTCTACGAGGAGGCATCCCAGGTAGCTCTAACGGAAACACATCTACAAATCCTTGAAGAATTGGGAATTCATCAAGATCTAGAGAAGTTTCCTTCTCTATCTCTTCTTCCCTATCACTGATGGTGATGGCATACAATTGGCATCCCTTCTGCATGGATCTCTTAAGCTGCATGGAAAAAATCACATTGAGGGATATAGGCCTATGAACCCCAGTAATAATTGTATCCATACCATCATCATCCAAACATTCAACCCTCTTCTTATGACAATCTAGCTTGGCTCTGTGGGAACTTATCCAATCCATACCAAGAGCTAGGCCATAAGATCCAAGGGGAGTTACTCTGAGATCTACTATGGTGGTCATGCCACCAATCTAGATTGGACAATCCTTAACCATCGAGGTCACAGAAACCCTAGTTCCTAAAGCTAACTCTATTTCCCACCTAACCTCTTGTCTAGTTGCCACTAGCCCACAACGCTCCACAACTGATGGAGAAACAAAGGAGTCAGTGGCTCCAGTATCAAAAAAAATAGTAACATCACTACCTTTGATCTTACCTGAGGCCTCAATAATGGTAGCCTAGTGCTTTGCCTGGCGGTTGTCCACCGCTGAAAAAACTATGTGGGACTTCCCCCTATCCCCAACTGTCAGTTTGAAAACTGTTGCACGCTGACTAAAACCCTGTAGGCACTCTCTAGCTAAGTGCCCCATGGCACCACAAGTGTAACATGGCCCTCGGGACTGAACCTGAATGCCAAGAGGCCTAGAATATTGATATCTTGCAGTCCTATATGAACCGCTATAGCCACCCCTAGAGGACTACTAAGTCTGTGCTGAAGGGGTGTATGGTACCTGAGGTCTCTGGTCCTTCTTAGGACCCTATAACTGCCACTGTCTAGGCTTATAGCCCTGCTTAACCTGTGGTGGTCTCTATCACTGGTTCTACTAAGACTGTTGTGGTTGCTGTTGCTATTATTACTACTGTGGGGCCCTAAATGTCCATGTAGAGTTCCTCTGATTCCCCTTCCATGGGGTTTCTGATATCCAGAGGCCTAGGATGAGGTATTATGATTCTGCAACCTATCCCTATAATCCTGTGGGCCTCTGACTATCTCTTTGGCTACTAAGGCCCTGTCCACCGTGAACCTTAAGTTCCCTGAAGGTACCATGCATACCCTATCTAAAATTATAGGATTTGATCCCTTGATGAACCTGTTTACTTGCATTTTCTCATCTCCCATGTATTCAACATAGGATAGGAGATCGAGAAACTTTCCCTCATACTGGGCTACTGTAAGACCCCGTTGCCGAAGGTCATGGAACTCATCTATACGGTGTTGTCTGAACTTCTCTAAAATATACTTCTCTCTAAAGATCTCGAGGAAAGCTCCCCAAGTGAGGGTATTGATGTCTATGAGTCCCTTGTTCTCCTCATGCCTCCACCAAGTGGATGCCTTGTCTCTAAGAAAAAGAATTATGAACCATGCTTTAAGGTTGTTGTCATAATTCCTCAACCCAAAGCACCTTTCTAGGCTTAAAATCCAAGCCTCTGCTCCTACCCCATCTACCTCTCCTATGAAGGGAGGCAGTTTAATCCTCATCAACTCTGTGATCTGATTCCCGATATCAGGGGGTACTCTATCGAGTCTCTATGCACATCCCCTAGGAATACACCCTGACACTGCAATGGACTCCTCTTTCTGTTCATCCTGATTCCCTCCTACTCTAGGAGGTGGGGTCCTACTTCTCTCTCTTTCCTAGTTAACTAGTGGCATGCAGTCTAAGATACGCCTAGCCAAATTTTGGAAAGATAGCAATAGTGCTGCATTAGGATCGGGAGGTGGTTTAGGAGGTGGACTCTGATCCCTCCTATAATCCTCTACCTCGGGTTGAACCTCCACACCTAGTGCGGGGACACATCTCTGACCGCGTCCTTGCTCATGGGCTTGACGAGTGACAGGTGGCATCCTACACATGCAAGACAAATTTATTGACAATGTAGTGGGTTAGGTTCCCAATGTTGCTAAACATGGCTCTGATACCAAAATTTCATGCCCAAAAGTTGGGCAAAAACACACAAACAAATTTTTTTTAATATGCACTAAAAGGAGAGGTTATGTTACTCCAAAGGTATAGCAAGTGCACGCAAAATGGTGCAAAGGAGAAATAGTAACTGGAAGGTCATGCAAGGTAGGATAGTTGGTAGAACTATCCTACAAGGATTGCTAGACTAGAACCGTCGATTTGCACACAAATTGAGACAATTGACTAAAAGTCAACTAGAGTTGACCAAAAGGCAATTATACTCTAAAATACATAAAAGGAAGGTAGTAGGGCCTACTAAGTCCTATAGAGGGCTTAGGCACAAAAATTGAGATGGTTTACTAGAAAGTCAACCCATGTTGACCAAAAGGTCATCTATCTCCGAAAGGCATGAAACTGAAACCCTAGGGTCTAGAGGCTACATGATACACCTGGTTTGAATATCGAGTCAAACAGACATAGGTTGACTTTAGTTGACCAAAATTCAATCGTGCGTGAAAGCTGGTCAAGGGGATAAAATAATATTGTTTGAAAGGATAATTAGTAAAAAAAAAGAATAATTTACTGAAGACATTTCGTTTAACATTGGTTCTTTATTAATAAATAAGTTCCACTTTGACCAAATCTAAAGCTAACATTTTAAGAATTAAAATAATAACTATCTCAAACACTATACATAAAAATAATATTTACCTTGATGTAAATCAAATTTATAATATAACAAGATTATCTAATTTTAAACTCTTTACTTTGATCCTACTCCAATATTAACCCCTACTAAAATAGATAAGTCCACTTAATAACTCTGATTAAAATGATATTAAAGTATTATTTAAAACAAATTAATATATATAACATTTTTAACTATTTATAAGGAACATCAATTTTATCTACATATTTAATTAAATTAAAAATGAGAAAACATAATTAAGCTAACAAACCTAAAATCCAATTCTTGAATCTAATAAACTTTACAAAAAAAAAAGATTAAACAACAAAATAAAATAATAATAATAATAATAATCATAATAATGGAGTTAACTTAGAATCCTATTCCAAAGATTTATAATATACAGATATACTCTAATAATAAAAAATCTAATCTATTCCTAAAATCAAATCTGATTAAAAAAAATAAAAAAATAAAAAAAGGAAACAAGTCTAATAATAAACAACTCCAAAGCTGTAGAATGCATAACATTATAATATTAAAACAAAACCAAAAAATTATAATAGAATAAAAAATAATCTTAACATAAAACCCTACAGCGAAATCTGCAAGAGGCGGAAGAAATCACATGTGGCGGCGAAAGGATCCGGGCAACGGCTTTAACAGCGGTGACAGATCAATACCAGCGGCAGAGGGTTTAAAAGCCATTAGTGGCTAATAGCAGTGGGAGGGGGGCAGTGCAGTGGTGGCCGTAGGCAGCGGCACCACCACCTATCAATGGAGTAAGAAGAGCAGTGGGGGACGGGGCGGGGGGGAGGGGGGTGGTTGGCGCTAGGCGGTTGAGCCTCCCTACTGTGCTATGCACAATGGGTGGCCCGCGTGCCGCGGGGCCCCTACGGTAATAGTGCACCAAGGGTTGGGGGGTACGACCCTCCCCAAAGCTCCCTTATTTTTTTTTTCCTTTATTTTACTCTCACGTTTAATAAAATGTTTTCTTTTTGTTAAAATTTTAGTTTACAATATAGTAATGACCAAAAAATACTTTATAACAGAACTTTTAAGATATATTTAAAATAACATGACTGTATTTACCCAAATAGGGGCATGTTGCCCAAGTCTTTTTCCAATTTTTATTGCTTCATTAGTATCAATAATTTATTCTAAAGATATGCATGGTGGGAAATTTTATTTGAAGCATAATTTTTATTTTTTTTAAAATTTTTTTTTCCTAAGTGTAGAAAATTACAGCCTTAGAACATTAGAATAGCCACTTAGAATTATTAAGGTTTCTCTTTTTTTTTTATATAACATAAGTGCTTAAAGGAATATAATTTATCTCAAGAAACTAAACAACAAATAGTTTAAGTAATTGTTAGATCTTTACAATTTTAAATAAACCTAAAATTAAAAGTATTAATGCTAACTAAACTTTCTTCATCACTCAAGAACATCATACTAAAAAACATAATGAGGGTACGTAAAAAAAAAAACATTTCTACTCTGAAAATTTCTCTTTGTAATGAAATCTTCATATTGATAAAATTGTATTTGTACAAAAAAAGAATAATGTTTTCACAAGATTTCCCCCTTACATAGCATAAAAGAATACGACTACAAGTTCCATGGAGTTTTTGTTCCACATAAGGTCACAATGCTAGTTTCATACAATATAGGTTACAAACGAAAATCTCTTAGTTATTCCCATCTCTCACATAAGCGTAAAATGCAACTTCAATATCCATTAGGTACCTGAAATAAGATGGAGTTGACCATGGAGGCTCACCTCCCAATCTAGGCCTTTACAAGGCCATCCCTAAGCTTGGGGACCCAAACAAGGAATGAGATACAAATAGGCATGCACGAATCAACTTAACAATCATGCATAATTGTAGAATTCACATAACCAGAAAACTTCTCATACAAGGTTGAACAAAAGGATAGGTCTCCAAGAGACCTTCCTGAAACAGGGGTAGTGGTAGACCTCACTGTACGAGAAAGCCAAGTATCAAAATGAAAATACAAGCCTCACATGGACTTGAAAAGGACCATTTTTACAAGATGCAATCCTGGAATAATCTCATTATGCCCCCAGGTGCCCTCAGGCTGTGCTTTGCATTATGGGTATCAAGTTACTCCTTGTTTTTTTCTCCACACATGGGAGACTCTACACTAATAGGAATAATTTCCTACTACCCATTCAAGGTTACTCTGCCCTCCTTAGGGTGAGTGTGCCTTGAAGACCCATTCAAAATCCAATCACAAAATAAAGACATTAAAATAAAATATTAAACTTTAATTTTGAAAATAACTTCAAAAACAAATAGGACTCCATTAATGGAGTTTTAAGCTCAAGAACACACATGAAAAAAAAAAATTACTTTAAAGAGGTCCAACCTTAATCCAAAGCTAAGGTGAGAAGAGAAATGGTGTTGAGCTATCCTTCCTAAGCTCCTTCTCCAAAACTCCTTCAAACTAGATTCTGTCTCTAAGGGTAGCGAGTGGGTGAACATTCAACTGATCCTAAATCCTTCCCTAAATAGGCAAACCTCCAACAAGAACAAGGCTTAACTTAAATGTGAGGTGACCCTAACCAACCCTTAACTATCCACTTGTCTAAACTCTCTATGGCTGAAGTCAAATGAAACTTGGGTAGAAGAGAGAGTGAGGTTTACCAAAGTAACACTCTTCAAAATTCGCTCAAGTATGAAAATGACACTTTAATGTAACAATAAATGAGTTTAGAGCCCTATTAATGATAGAAAATGACCCCTAACCCATAGGGTACCAAGTTGGGTAACTAAAATTGACCCTGGTTACCCCCTGGGAGCCCAAAAGACCCTCCAAAACTAACCTTGAAGTTAACCTACGGATTTCTACGTCAAAAAAACTTTCTAGAAACTTCTAACCCTAGGGTAAGCTTGGGTACTACTCCTAGGTAACCTTAGTTAACCCTATAACTAACTCTGGTTCACTTTACTAATTATGTCAACATCAAATTACAACAACCTCCAAATTTGGCACATCAAATTAAAACAAATGACATGACTCAATCACATGAACATTTACTAATCCAATTACACACATGCAAACCATGTTTACAAAATAAACACATTAACAATGAGGTGCATGTCTCTTTATATAAACATGACTTTGGAAAGCACATAAATTTACATAGGTTCCAGTACTGGGTCCCCGGTTTAGATCCATGGTCAACTTTTCCTGCACATTCAATGTACACATCAGTGGATCCAAAAAAACATGATATGAAACATAACACAACATCGATAATATGCATGCATATAAACCATATCTACATTAGAACTGAAATAACCTAGCATCAGTTTCCTAAACTAAATTCATCATATTACATTTATACACTTAAATATCATATATGACATCATCATAACTGAAACTGAATCCAAACATAAAGCATCTCAAATGTACCCTGATTACATAATCAGGTACTAAATGCATAACATAGGATTCAACAAATCCTTAATACGTAAAGTCTCTAATAGTCAAAGTATGTTAGAGCATAAACTACTAAAAGCATGAATAAAAGTAGTAAAACTATGACAGTCTAATGTAGGCCTCACATGAACAGTAAGATGGTTAGCTGCTAGAACAGGTACTAGTAACTTGAATGAATGGTAAACCCCAAGTGAAATTATATATACATGTATTGAGATCAATTGTAGAATTTTTCTTTCAGGAGAATTTTTTATGAGCTAAGTGTGAACTGATTTTGAGCAACCATTCAGTTGAATCTGAAGAGTGAAAAAGCATCAAAACCCTACACAAGCAGAGAAAATATTTTAAATTAAGAATTTGATCGATTGATATTGAGTTTGTGATTTAGGTTTTTAAGGAGAGTTTAACATGGAACAAATGATTGATACTCCTACTCTAATAGCACATGTTGAGAAATAATGACCACAATTTATGTTATACCTGATTAAGGTTGTCGAGGTTCATGAAGCTAGAGAATTGTCATCAATCCCACCTGTAGTTCTCTTGGTAGAGGACATACATTGTTTTAGTCATTGTAAGATGGAGGAACTTGGAGAAGGTGATATCATTAAAGAATATTTGAACTTGTGTGAAGTTGGAAGTTTGAAAATTTAATATGCACATCTAATGAATAGCGGTATTCTGAATGTACTTGATTTCCCTACATGTTTCCATGATGAATGGAAAATATATGTACTAAGCAAGTTTCATGATCAATTCTTATGGTTGGATGAGAACCATAAGATCACTAGTGAAGTAATCAGAAGAGTTACACGTTTCAGTGCAACTGGTGAGTCACCAAACCTGAGAAAAAGTTATGAAGATGTAGTTGCAAAACTAAAAAAATCATGGAGAGACCACAAATCCATGACTGTGAAGGACATACCTGGTGATGCTATGAGATTTTGAGAAATGGTTGTTGGTTACAAAGTTTATCAGTCAACCAGACACAACAACATTCCACATGGAGCAATCCATGCTGCTTACAAAATCATGAGTGAGAATGTATCTTACAACATGTGCAATTTTCTAGTTGATAAGATGGTTGTTAATAGGGAAAAATATTTCAAATGATAAGAAGAAGTCATTCAAGTATGGTTCATTACTTGTCTGTATTTTCTTTTATTTTCAAAAGTATTTCTTTGGAAAAGGGAATGTTGAACGGAAAGAAGATAGACCTGTGGTAGCACAGATCTCATAATATGTTAAGGAGCTAGGAGATCAACTTGACAATCATATGTGGGGATATTTTAAAACTTTTTAAACTTATATGCATAAGAAATGGAGAATACCACATGGTATAGTTCAGAAGTATAAGGATGATATATGTTTCTTAGTTGACTCAAGGACCTATATAATTTATCCTGTTGTACCTAGAACATTCTAGATCCTTGCAATGGGTTATGATATTTATGAAGATGAGACATACAAATATGCAAAGGTGTTGCTAAGTAAGCCCATAGATGACACTGAAAAAAGTTTCAGAACATTCGAAGATGCAAGCTCTAGAATTAAGCTTGAACTCGAGAAGCCTATAATATAAAAGAAAATTAGAAGAATGCTAACAGAGTTAGAAGCTAAGTTTGTAGGAGAAAGTTGTACTTCACATGTAGCACAAGAGACCCCTATAATATCATCTTCACAACTGGTAGATGCCACTTTAATATAATATAACAAAACTTACTGGAAAAAGGGAAAGAAGAAAGAAAAAAAGAATCCTAGAAAAACCACATCACCAATGCTTTCTAGGAGAACACTAGCTCGAGAAGCAAAAGACATAGAGTCTATATCTATCAAGGCTAAAGCTACAAAGGATGATGATGAGGACATCCCTTCAAACATGGAAGTGAAAGAAGTAAAGAAAAAAGCTATAACCTCTACAGGAATTTCTATAGATGAATTTATACATAACATTGAGGTTCTTGGAGGATTAAGTGGATTTGCTAGGAAATATGAGTTATGTCATAATGATAAAATTAAGAGAAGAATTAAAGATGAAATCATTAGGATCATGAGGAAGTTTAATAGAATCCCTAGTGAACATAGAGGTCATATTTCTAAAATTTTGATTGATATAATTAATTGGAGATAGAAGAAAACCCTAACTATTGATAATGAAGTAAGAGAGAAGGCACTGGTGGAATGCAACATGGGATTAGATGTTAGTAATATTAATTCTTTTGTTGAGATACATAAGAATGATTTACCTATCAAGAGAAGAGTTACTAGAATAATGTTGGGGGAAACATAGGGCCTACATGAAGAGACAATTAAATTTTTTAAGAAGTACATTAAAATATCTGAGAAAAATCAAGAGGAAGGCGATGTAGAAGAAGAAGGTGAGGACCTACATAATTATGATGAAGAAGAAAGAAAGGAATTAGATCAAGATGATGTGTAACTGAGGAAGTTCTTAAGGAAATTACTAAACAGGTAGAAGAGATAGAGAAGCAAGAACATAAATATAAGGAAGTAAAGAAAGATGAGGTAGTGATTGATGAAATACCCTATGAGGAGATAGAGAAATAACTGAGAGTAACACTTA
>MU226698.1:424412-444722 GCA_018584345.1 Thuja plicata
TATATATATTCATTTTTTAATGATTTTTAGAGTCACATTTTCTTTAATATTTGTGTACCTTGTATTATATATTTTAGTGTATAGTTTGATAGTGTAATATTTAGACCATTTTTAGTGTTTCTATAAATTTAAAAATTAATTTGTTTTTTATTGGGGGAAAATTGGTTTTACAAGGACCATAAACCCAAGATACAAAATAAAAACAAACAACTTGTTCTCAAGATAAAACTAGAATATGACCGGACAAGACCGAAACGCCAAAAAAAAAACAAGGAATATAAGACCCCAAACAAAACTATATCATCTTTACCAAATTTTCAATATTCCTAATGATATTCTAATTGATATGCTTAACTTTCCTAACTATACCGTCTAAAGGATTCATTCCCTTACTCTTACTCCTAAATCTAGTTGCAGGTCCCGACATGTAGGAATTGGTTCTAGTCTCGACCTCGATATCCTTCTCCTTGATCCTATCGCTAATCCTTTCTTCACCTATGTTTCCTCTGTGCTTTAAATATTTGTTGGTTTAGAAGTGATCAAAGGAGATATGGTCTTGTACTTTGAGATATTATGAACTACCACCACTTGCTGATTTAATTTCCTCAAACCCTCACTGGTGTCTGTCATAGTTGTCTTGCTAACTACCACATTTCTTGAGGTCATTGATGCCTTTAGCTAAAGACCAGGTACTAGTCAAAATGTTATCTACTTTCTGAACTAAAGGTGAATTGTTCTTCAGAGTGTTGATCTCATAAATTATCCAATCAAATAAGGCCTCCTGATCTTGTATGAGATTCTTTACCCTAGTTTTAACTGAAGAGGTTTCCCAAATAAATGAGCCTTTATCCATTAGTGTGTCCTTTCCAAGGTTCATTAGAGTCTCCTCATCCATCCACTTTTCCTCATTATAAAATCCTATAAAATAGGGGAAATGTTTTTAGAAGGTGGTGAATATTTCAACCTAGCAATACTTTTCATGGTCTTAGAGGGGTGGCTGCAAGAAGTTGATGACATGTAACTGATTGAATGTTTGATAATTTTAAGTTGAAGATGATGCAAGACATTAAATCAGTTAATGGTTTGTATTTTCATTGATGTCAACTTGATATCATTTGTACAGTCATGTACATAATGCCAAATACCTCAGAGAATCAATGAAACAAAGATTATGCTTTCAGCAATGCATAAAAGTCAAGTATTCACTAAGTGATAGACAACACCAACGAAGTGCACACCATTGGTAAAGGCAAAGAAAAAGTCACAGTGATACCCGACAAGCAGAAGACAGTGTTGCCTGACGAAGTAAAATCATAGTGATACCCGACAAGTAAAATCATAGGATGCCCGACGGATGGAGATCTCGAAGTTGACTGGAATCATACCGACAGAACTGGCAATTATCACTAATGACTAACTACAGAGTTGACCCACAGAACAGAGAGTTTAGAAAATGACAAAATATCTAGCTGACAGAGCTTAAGGATAGACTTAACTGGTTGTTTTATTTGTCTTATTTGACCAGAGTTAAGTAATTGATTTAAAAAAGATTTGTAAAGTTGGCAAGAAGATAACTACAAGATAAATCAGGAGTTAAAGCTTTAAATTAGATTGGCTTGATTGATTTTCACGCCAAGAATCAAGAATCAAGAATTAAGGAATATCATGTCTATATAAGAGACAAGTGTAATTCATTTCCGCAATCACATACACAGGAAGGGGAGTGAATAGAAAGAGGATGTTGAAGAGAAATTTATGAAGAAGAACTTCATATAGTCCTGATCAATCAAGCTAAAGGAGAGCTAAAAAATTCTGCAGACACTGATGAATGGTGAAGCACAAAATCACAAAGTAGAAAGTGTGGAGCAAAAAGAATTGAATTGATACATTGATCAGAGAGGTAATGTACTTAAATAGTTCTAAAAATCTGCAATTCAAGTTGCATTAGAAATAGGTCATAGTGTTTCAGGTTAACCATTGAAGCATCAAGTCTCTTAACAGAGAAAGACTTAATAGTCTTCTATATATTGAGGTACATCCCAAGGAGTGCCAAAAAGGTTGATTCATGAAAGTAGCATTGAAATTTCCTAAAGCCTATTGACAGTCTGAGAAGAAGGCTGATTCAAGGATGGTAGAAATATTTTCCTAAAGCCTATTGGTACTCTAAGAGGGAGGCTAATTCAAGGATGGTAGCAAATAGATGCCCGATACTAAGTGAAAACCTTTATGTATAAAATCCTCTAACAAGGTCACACCTAACAGTGTGTTTGTAACCTTTAACAGGGTTGGCTCCTAATAGGGCTCACTTCAGAAGAGTGAAAATTTGGGGTACCGGTCCCAGTAGTTTTTCCCTTAACAGGGTTTCCACGTTAAAAGCCATGTGTTATGTGTGTATGGTTTATTACTTTACTATTTTACATTTCACATATGCATTTCTGGATTGATCGGTATACTCTGCATGTTTATTGAGTGTCGGTAAATAGTTTTGCTACTTATCGGTTATCAAGGAGAATAAGGTCAGAAAAGGAAAATAGACAGACAGTTAATTATTATAAGCATTTCATGGCATGCATCTTGTAGGGACTTAATAATTTGAGATGTATTTGATTGGTGGTTAGTGATTAAAGGATAACTTTTTGAGGCCAGTGATTCACCCCCCCCCCCTCTCAGTTATTACTAACAGAAGTTGTGTCCCACTTTTGGGCAAAAAGTGGAAGTGTTTTCCCTTTTTTCAAATTTTTTGTTAATTTATGTCAAAATTTGAGGCACTTAGAGATTAAATCTCGGAAAACTCCACTAATATAAAAATGTAGTGCTCGGAGTCTAGTTTTCAAATATGTAATTAATTTGAATACCCACATAGTAGAAAATATATTTTAGTAGGAATGTTTTAAAAATGCTTGTTTCAGGACCATAACATGCATGTATATTACCACCCTATTTTGAAGTAAATAAATGATCTTTTCAAAATCCTTCTGGGGGAAGGTACCTAACACATCAAAGATTGGTTAGAATATTTTTTCTTTTTTAAAAAAAAAATCTAATATATATATTTTTATTAATTTTTAATTGACTAATAATTAAAATTTCAAAAGCTGTCATGTACGACCACCATAATTTGATGAAAATTTCATGTTTTTTGGAATTTGTTTTTTATTTTGAAGAAAATTATATGTAGATTGGGCTCATATAATTTAGTTTTTAAAAAACCTAGTATCAAAAAAGGTATTAAAGTTTTAGTGAACCTTACTATTTTAAGTTTAGGTACCACTTTTGATTAATAAATATTTTAAAAATAGTAAAATTTATCATATCACTATAAAATTTATATTTTTGAAATCTAGACAGTAAGAGCTCTAATGGGTTTTCATTTCATCAAAAAAGTCAAATATGAAGACCCTCAAAAAATTATGGCAAGACTGAAATCTGGTATTTAAATGCCTTAGCCATTATTTTGGAGGTCCAAGCATAGGCTTGGTCCAACCAAACATGTCCTGAACCAAAATCCAATGCAAAGGGTGGTTTGGTAAATTCAAATTTTAAAAAATGGGCACATGTTTAAAAATGTGTACATGTTTCTTAAGTATATATAACAAATCGGCATGTAAAAATGAGTTTCTTAAAAAAAAATTTAAAAAAATTAAAAAATTTAAAACTAGGCACCCGTTTTGAAGAAAAACAAGTACTAGTTTTGAAAAATGGGCACCCATTTTTTGAATTTTGGATTGGGTGTCCGAGCCTAAGACGGGTGCCCGTTTCTAGCAACATTTTTCAAGCCCACAAGACTTCCACTGAATTGGTACCCAACTTGTTGCACTTACCCATAGGAAGGCCTAGAAATTTTAGCCTTTACTTTCTCCTTTGTGTCCCAAAATTTAGCCTTCCCTTTATATTTACCCTCTTTAGGATCAAGGGAATTAGTAATGGCTTCCACCGAGGACTAGTATACAAAGTCCTCATTTTTCGAGGACACAAATTTCTTCCTTTGAGAGGAAGAGGGCTTAGAAATAATAGGTTGAGTGGTCACTTTATGATTGAATTTATAAAATTGAGAAACCTTGTCATTTTTAGAATCAACACATACATGCTCTGAATATGTGTCTCCCATCTTAGAGTGTTTCTATTTTAATAGGCATAATAGGATTTTGTGATATTTAATTAACACCTAAACTCAAATATGAGTCAGGTTTTATTTTAATTTCCTTAATAATCAATGTGAGACCTTATTTCTATGCATTCTCCTTTAATACTTCTCTTATTTATTCATTTACTAGCCTACATGGTCCCTATATTGTACCATTTGTGTCCTTTTTAATTATTCCCAGCGTCAAAATCACTTGTGCTTCATAATCAAGAAACCCATAGATATTTGGGGTACATGGTTTAAATTTGAGACTTGATTAGTGGGTATACAAATTCCTACTATTCTATACCCAAGGATAGAATGCCTTGGGTAGTCTATACCTTGGATTTTGGGTTGAGATTTGAATTTGAGGCAATGTCTTTGTAATTTAGTGGGGTATTTACATTTTTGGTTGGACCTCCCAATTTTAAAACCCCCAAAATGTTGTGAGCGGTATATAAGAACCCCATATCTCCTGAATTTAGGATCACATTCATAAATAAAAGAATCATATCTCAAGCATCTATATCCATTATTAAGAAATCTAGTTCAAGATTTCAAGGAAAGAATCCAAGCATTAAAGATGTAGAATTGTTCTCAATAATTCAAGGCATTCTTCTCCATGGATCAAGCTTATTTCCCTCATTGAATGTCAAGAAAATGAGTTAACCATAAAGGAAGAAGATCATTCATCTACCTAATTCATTCTCTCTCTGCTCCCAAGAATTGTGGAAAACTAAAAAATTCATTAAACAAGGTTTTTTCTTTCATGATTTCCTTTAGTTTTTTTTTGTGTTAAGTCAGCTATTGGATGAGCATATTTGATCATATTCAAAGAAGAATTTACATTGCCAAGGTATGATATGATTTTTTAGATCGAGCCTTTTCTTTATAACAACACACTTCTATTTACATTATTTCATTTTCAAGTTTGATTCCAAATAGGGGTTTGATTGAGGCAAAACCCTCTATATAACCTTCTTCCTCATTTTCTGTGTAGAAATAGCTAGAAAATATATTGTTGTAGATCTGCAAAGTATAAGGTTTGACGGATGATCTATGAAGGTTTCAAGAAATGGTACTGGGTATATAGTGAGAAGTCCTATTTATACCTAGGAATAGAATGTCCAAGGCATTCTATACCCTCCAAATCAGCCTCAAATTCAAACCATAGGTCAGTGCTACTATTAAGTTGTTGTTTCAAGTCACTACAAGTTCCTGTATTGTTTATGTTTGTCTATTTCTATTGAAAGTTGTCATTTAATCTTATTTAACCTTCTATCTTTCATCACTCTATCATATCTTGTCAAATATATGTTAATCTAATACATTGTAACAAATGATCATTACACTCACTTAGCGCTTAAGTCCTACTTGACCCTACTGTGCCATCTTTCTTTTGAGTATGGAATAAAGAAAGAATAAAAATTTACATTGCTTGTATTTTTCCTATTGTACATATTGGTGAAGTTGACTCATAACACTTACACTTTTTATTTGGTATTTATATATGATTTGTATGCATTACATTACTACATTTTATGAACTTAGTTCTGATTTTTAGTATTAGTTTTTGCATTCATTAATATAAAAAGAACTAAAAATTGCACATACATCTAGTTCATTCTTCGATTGCATGTTAGAAATAGTAAATATATAAAAATATTTATTTTATGCTTTTTTATGTGTGTTTAGAAGAGTCCTTTTTTTATTACATTATCTTATTGCATTAAAAAATGTCAAATTTCCTTTTACAAGGTTTTAATACCTTTGATAAGCCCTTTTGCAGTGATGACTTTGATAGGGTGGATGAATCCCTTAATAATTTAATCTCTATTAAGTGTTCCTCTAGGCCTCCTAAACCATCATTTTTCCAAAAGTTTCTTAATGTGATATGCAAGGATTTGAGATCTATGACAATCCCCTTTATGAACCTATCAATGATTACTTTCCCAATGTGACTCTCCCTCATGAGAACATATTGATGAAAGAATAAAATTTTAACACTTCTTTCAATTCTCTCTCTCTTTAGGATGAACTTTTAGAGAATGATGTTTCTTCTTCTCTTGATATGCACCTTCCCATGAGAATACCATGGTGAAAAGGGATGATATAGTTGAAGAGGTTGATATGATTGACCATTCCAATAATGAAACTTCCCCTCCCATCAATTTCAATAATGTTTCTGTAAAAGATAAAAATGTGAGGTTTAAAATGTATATATTTGTTGTATTGTAAAATGAATGAAATTTATATTTTGAAAGGTTTGGGGATGGTAAGATTCTCCTCCTAGCCAAAAATTTTCAAAGGAAGGATCCAAATTGATTAATCACAAGAAAATTGTCAATGCACAAATGAATCAATCAATTTGAAATATGAAGAAAGTGGAAAACCTTACATTCTTGAGTTAATGAGGAGGGGTTATAGTAGATTTGAAATGATTAAAATCTTATAGAAATGAGTTGAAGAGAAATACTAACCTCAAAGTATAGAAGATCCATAAATTGTTGTTTTATAATGTCTATACTAAGTTTTTGGAAATTCTGCAACCGGATTTGGAACAAAAACACAAAGACAGAGAAAACTCAGAAATATTTTCTTTTTCTCCTGCAGGTTGACCTTGACCCAAGGGTATGTGCACCAAGTTGTGGACCAAAAATGGGGGTATAAGTGGACACATTTTTTTATGAAATCAGGTAAACCTGAACTTGGAACAGAAGTTTGAGGGTCATGCACTCAAAATAAGATGTGTAAAAAATAAAAATTGTAGTACTCTGAATCTAGTCTCTTAAATACAATTTTTTTTTAAAAATGGATAAGATTAAGAGGGTCAAACCTTGCACGCACGAAAATATGTTCCTAATTTTTTTTGGAAAAAACATAACATAGTAGTTTCCATGTGTGGTACAAAAGATATAGTTATATTCAATATTTTTTAAATCCCTTTAGTAGGATGATAGGTAAGAGTGGGTTTTAGAATTTGTGTATTTTTTTGTAATTTTCCAACGAGTATTTTTTTGTGTGATTTTTTGAAGTGATTGCATCCCAAAAATTTGGTACCTGTTTGTGCGCTGGACATAACTTGCATCAAAATAATAAAAAATAATTTATTTTTTTTAAAGTGTAGATAATCAAGGGTAGAACAATAATATGTAATTTATTTGTAATTTGATTAAGTATATCAAAAGTTATTAAAAAAATGGTAGACATATGTTTGTGAGGACAATCAAGACACTAGTAAAGAAAATTAAAGTTTATTATGCTATTGTTGTCCAAAAATAGAAAAATTTATATGCTTATAAAGCTAAGAATATGTATGAGATTATGGTGAAAAATATAGAGCTACCTTGTTGACAAATTGCAAACCTAATGAAGATAAAGTCGAGAATTCATCTTACAAGATGAAAAAATGTCTAAATGAACACAAATAGAGGGAAAATGAGCCTCCAAGCCTTTGGTCATTATCAAAAGATCTTCCCAAGTCATAACCTGATCGGGTTTCTAAATTTCAAATAACCCAACCAGGTTCTAAAAAGTATAAAGTACATTTTCAGCTCCTCCATAACCCGATCAGGTTCTAGAGAGTAAAATGCATAATTTTCACTTCTTCAAAACCTGATCAGGTTATGATGAAGTAAAAATTATGCTCTCTCTCTCTCTCTCTCTCTCTCTCTCTCAATCCTCCTTTTTTCATATTTTTTCAGAACCCGATCACATTTTGAGTAATTAGGAGCATTGAGCCATTATGTTCTCATAACCCGATCAGGTTCTGAGTAATTAGGATCATTGAGCCTTTATTTTCCCATAACCTGATCAGGTTCTGTGGAATTAGGAATGTTTCTTGCTTCAACAGTCTTAAAATAGTCATTACAATTTCTTTAGAGGTCCCACAACTATTTTTCTATTTTTTTACACTAGTAATAGACATGTTTGCACTTTTTTGCGTGTTTTTTATTTGCAATGATTGAATTGTGTTGTTTATTGATGTATTTTATGTTATTTTATCATTGTAAGTTCTCATTTCAAGAAAATGGTTGATTTTTCCTTGTTTTTTGGATTTGATGTTCATATGTTATTCTATGTTCATGATATTATTCGTAGGGTCCATTCAATACAAACAACGAGAAAGAAAAGGAGAGGAACAATTGAACAAGAAGAGATGGAAAAAGGAGAGACAAAGGGAGCACATGAGGAGAATAAGACAAGGTACATCATCAAATGCAAGAAATGTAAGTGATGAAAATGAAAATGTTAATGTTAATGTGATAGATGTACCATTTTAATTTGATATCATTAATGAAAAAAATGCACATAATGAAAATGAAAATCATGAACATACACCAATTGAAATGAATCCAATAAATGCACCTAATTCATCTAATGAAATTATAGAGCATGCAAATATCTTAACACCTCCTAGAATAATTCATAGAAAACCAAGAAGAATTCTTAAAAGATTTGGAATAACTATTTTAAAAAATTAAATCAAAGTGGAAGATGTCAAGTAGTTGTTGAAATGATTAAGAATCTGAACTTTAGAGAGACAATGACAATTGTGGGCTTGAGAACATATGAAAATAGTACTGAGAGAACCATTGTGAGAAATCTATTCAATGCATACCAAGCCATTGGTTTATAATCATGTAGTAAATATGCTAATGTTATTCGACATTTCCTCACATCAACTATAATGGGAAAGGAAATGAAAAAATCTCGTATAGCAAGCAAAATAAGAAATTCATTAAGGATAGGTAGATCAACATTATAGAGAGCCTTACACATGCGAGACAAAATTGAGGATCCAAACACTAATTCTCTTTGGTCATTCTCAGGTAGACTCCCACGAAAGGACAAGGTTGTTGTTGATTCATTAAGAACATTAATTGAAAAGTTTTGGCATGACAACACAAGGGTTTCACCCAACCAAAGAGACATTGTTAGGAAGAAAATCAGATCTACAAATTGTATGCCACATTCAAAACACTTTTTGGATATGATACAAACATAATTTTATGAAAGATTCCTTGAAAGATTTCCTCAAATTAAAATTAGTCAAAGATTTTTTGAAATAACAAAACCCTTTTATGTCAAGATTAATCATGCACACACCACATGTTGTTGGAGGGTACATATTGAATTTTCCATGCATTATGATATGTATCATCATGTTTGTTGTACTTTGCACACTAACACTATTTTACAGGATTTTGGTCTTCAAAAACCTCCTACGTCATCAAGAGATTTTATGTCAAGTGTATTATAAAATCAAGATGATGGTTGCATTTATTATAAGATGTTGTGTTTGAATGGATCTTGTAGTGCATGTGGTAGTATGAAAAAGTTGCAGATATGTCACAATCTAGAGAGCACAAATGAGATTGGAAATACACTATTTTCTTTTGGAAAATAAAACATAGTAAATTATGGTCTAAAAGATGGAAAATAACTTAAGAGGTGTGAGTTAGTGAAAAATAATATATGCGTAGCTGATTTTATGAATATTTTTCAAGAGAAACTAGTTTATGAGTACATACATAATTCACATAAAGCTAGGTGGTTGGATGAGAAATTCAAGATATGTAAGGACACTTTTCCCCTTGGTACTATTATCTCCATTATTGATTTTCCTAAGAATTATACACTTAAACCTTAGAATGAAGTGCAAGCATTGTATTACCATTCTATACAAGTGATGATCTTTGTACATATAGCATTCTTGCATGCACATGATAGAAAAAACATAGATAGAAAGGTTTTAAGAGAGTATCACTTCTACATCAATGAAGATCACACACATTCATCAGAGTTTGTGCAAGCTTTCTTCAAAGTTTTCAATGAGAATTCAAGGGAAAGAGGTATTGAGTACAAACAACACATAATATGGTCAGAAAATTGCACCTCACAATTCAAGAATGCAAGGATGCTCTATTGGTTGAGTAGGATGCACATGACAAGTGGAATTCACCACTTTTGGAATTTCACGGAGGCGGGACATGGAAAAGTCAAGCATGATGGTGTGGGTGCATGTGTAAAAAGAGCTCTTGCGAGAGAGGAATTGAAGTACGGAGGTGGTGTAGACTTAATAAATGCACAAGTAATTGTGTGATGGTGCAACTCTATGATGGGAACACGTAATGAAGGTAAGTCTATGGTTAATATTTTTTTTTTGTTGATAAACGAGTCTAACATTAAAAATATCTAGATTGTTTTACACTTACAGGATCAAGTGACATGCACTCATTTATAATTTCAAATGCAACACCACTGGGTATTTATACTAGATTAATGACATGTTTTTGCTTGTCTTGTATGAATTTTGCGTGGGAGGAATGTGAATAAAAAAAGTGGGTTGATGAATGGTCTTATACACCTTTGCAACCACTTGATACATATCAACTTCCTAGAGCACATCAATTGAGCTAGTTTGAAGCATCAACGAATTTTGATCACATATCTGGCCTAGTTGAACCAGGTAATTTCTCAGTTTATTCTTCATTTTGAGACAAACTTTGTTGAACCTACTTGAACTCATTTTATTAGTTGGTTAAGTGTTTAGGGTGTTAACTTATCCCTCTATAACTTGGAGGTCATGTATATGAAATTGTTGGAGATGAGAACAATGAGGAAGGGACTAATTACTTTTTGTGTCATTATGTTGAGGGCAAAAAGAAATTGACAACTACAGTCATTGACGGAGAGGGTATTGAGTACCCAATAGGATCCATTGTTGTCAAAGGGACATGGCTTATAAGGTATGCTATCAAAATAAAATGTGTTCTTTCTTGATGAATTTGAGACCTCTTACCATCACTATATTATAGTTTATATGTTGAATTTTGTATTAATTTATGCTTTTATGAAATGAACATACCATATCCAAAAATCCAAGAAGTGGTTGTTTGAGGACTATGACACACATAGACATCTTTTGCATTGCTCGAAACTTCTTGTTGCAACAAATATTGAAATGGTAAAGTATACTAGTAGACCTCGTAAGAATAATTTATGGAAACTTCATGAATCTGAACACGAGGCAATACATGACACAACAAGGGTTAGAGCTAATCCAGAAGGTTTGCTCAATTTGTTTTGGGCCATCATGAAGAATCATTATGCAAATGGTATAATTATTGTGACAATTTTGTATATAAATTTTGTGAAACAATCTAACTTCGCTTTTTTGTAAATATAAATGACTATGAAGTTGTCTACATGCATATTTGGAGACCAAATTTTTTATATTGAAAGAAGATCAAATTGTATATAAAAGTGGCCATGGGTTGATTTATATATACCAAGGGTCCACATTTTGTATAGTATACTGTGTACCATTTAACTAAGAGGATATGAGTGAACTACGATTGATTACAATTATAACAATGGCTCATGCAGTGGATATGTCATTTTTCTCCAAAGTATATTAATGGTTCATGTGTAGTATTTATGTATGTATGTTCATTTTCATATTATGTATTTATGTATGTATCTTTGTCTAGTGCATTGTATTTATTTATGTATGTTTGTTTTCTCTCTCTCTCTCTCTCTCTCTCTCTCTCTCTCTCTCTCTCTCTCTCTTTGATATATTTATATTCAATATTTTTTAAATCCCTTTGGTAGGATGATAGGTAAGAGTTGGATCTAGAAGTTGTGTATTTTTTTTAAAGTTTGCAACGAGTATTTTTTCTGTGATTTTTTGAAGTGATTGCATCCTAAAAATTTGGTACATGTTTGTGCGCTGGGCATAACTTACATCAAAATAATTGAAAATGATTTTCTTTAAAAGTGTATATAATCAAGGGTAGAACAATAATATGTAATTTATTTGTAATTTGATTAAGTATATCAAAATTTATTAAAAAAATGGTAGACATATGTCTGTGAGGACAATCAAGACACTAGTAAAGAAAATTGAATTTTACTATGCTATTGTTGTCCAAAAATAGAAAAATTTATATGGTTATAAAGCTAAGAAGATGTATGAGATTATGGTGAAACATATAGAGCTATCCTCTTAACAAATTGAAAACCTGATGAAGATAAAGTTGAGAATTCATCTTACAAGATGAAAAAAATGTCTAAAAGAACACACATGGAAAGAAAATGAGCCTCCAAGCCTTTGGTAATTTTAAAAAGATCTTCCCAAGCCATAACCCAATTGAGTTTCTAAATTTCAAATAACCCAATCAGGTTCTAAAAAGCATAAAGTACATTTTCAACTCCTCCATAACCCGTTCAGGTTCTAGAGAGTAAAATGCATAATTTTCACTTCTTCAAAACCCGATCGGGTTATGAAGAAGTAAAAATTATGCTCTCTCTCTCTCTCTCTCTCTCTCTCTCTCTCTCTCTCTCTCTCTCTCTCTCTCCCAAATNTCTCTCTCTCTCTCTCTCTCTCTCTCTCTCTCTCTCTCTCTCTCTCTCTCTCTCTCCCAAATAAACTACCTTGAAAATATTTTGTCAAACCAAATTAATATAGGCATAATCTACATTTGAAATTATGGTTTTATATGTTATTCTTTGTGGATGTTTAAATTGTTTTACTTCTATTTCTGACCAATTTGGCTTAATGCACCTTGGGAATAGTTTGGGTTGACTTGCAAAAAAATGTTCTTGATGGTTTTCAATAAAAAAAAGGTCTCCCCTAGTGTTTACGTGGCCAACTAGAGCTGATGGATCTGACGGTTTGGTCCCACGATGAACAGTTTGTAAGATGCACCATTGAGAAACTTTCAACTGAGCAATAATGCAAGTTTTTGCACCAACCGAGATCAGGTCGGCAATTGGAATCTGAGTGGAATACCCTAGAAATGAGCCACATGCTTGTAGACCTTCCCTATATGGTCCTTTTTCACTTCATAGATCTATGATATCTCTCACGAGGTCTAAGATATGCCACTTCAAATATTGCTGCCCAATTTGGCCTAGTGTACCTTTGGAGCACTTCGGTCTGACTTGGGCCAGAATGTTCTTGATGGTTTGCAAGAGAAAAAGGGTCTCTTTTAGCATTTAACTGGCCAAATGGAGTTGATGGAGCTAATGGTTTGGTCCCACAATGAACAATTTGAAAGATGCACCATTGAGCAACTTTCAACTTACCAGCAATGCAACTTTTTGCACCAACCGAGATCTGATCGGAAAATAGAATCCAACTGTAATCTCCCAGAATTGAGCCACACACTTGTAGGCCTTTGCAAGATGGTCCTTTTTCACTTCACATATCTTTGATATCTCTCATGAGGTCCAAGATATGGCTCTCCAAAAATCACTACCCAATTTGGGAACACTTTGGTCTAACTTATGACGGAGCATTTTTGATGGTTTGCAATAGAAAAATGGTGTCCCCTAGCATTTAACTGGCCAAATGGATTTTATGGAGCTAATGGTTTGGTCCCATGATGTACGGTTTGAAATATTCACCATTGAGAAACATTCAACTAAACAACAATCCAAATTTTTGCACCAAATGAGAATGGGTCGGCAAATGGAATCTAAGTGGAATATCCTAGAACTAAGCCACATGCTTGTAGGCCTTCCCAAGATGTTCCTTGTGCTCTTCAAAAATCTCTAATATCTTTGACGAGGTATGAGATATGGCTCTCCAAAAATTTCTACCCAATTTGGCTTAGTGTACCGTAGGAACACTTCGGTCTGATTTGTGTTGAAACATTCTTGATAGTTCACAAGCGAAAAAAGGTCTCCCCTAGTGTTTACCTAGAAAACTAGAGCTGATGGAGTTGATGGTTTTGTCCCACAATGAATGTTTTGAAACAACAATAATGAAAAATTTGCATAGCAACTTTTAAAATTTTCTCGACAACATTTGTGCAACTTTTGACAACGTTGTGAAATGTTGCTATTAGGACCTCTAGACCTATTGAGTAGAATTAGAAAACCCTTAGATCCTATAGTAGGATCTTTATTAGACCAAAAATATCAAGCCTACTTATCCTATCATAGGTCATGAGTCTAATTAACCTTAGGTTTATAAAGACACCTTAGATGGATTGAATTTACAATGAGACCAATCTACTCAAAATGAATGGTTGATCTCTAGGATATAACCATGATTACAAATATGTGAAGATGAACCAATGAAGACTCATATCCATGTCTGGTGTTTCTTGGGTGACCTGCACAAAAGACCCCTATAACTTTCCAGGTGTACTTAGGGAACATTATATAAACCATGAAAGATACACCTACAAACATAAATTTACTTATGTCATGGAGTGCATACATATAGAGCATGGAAGATACACCTAAATACAATGTAGCACATCAAGAATTAATTCACATAAATCATAAAATTGCTTGTGTCCTAGAGAAAACATGTAGTACATACATTATGAAGCATAGACATGAATTCACTTAAGTCATTCACATAGGTCATACACATGAATGTAGGTTATGAGTCATATACATGAAGTACACACACAAGTACATTAATTTATCAAAACACACATGCATATACACAGGTAATGTGAAACAAGAATACACTTAAGGCATAAACATCCAACGAACAAATTCAAGGATCAAATTTGAAGTTTCGAATATACTAAAATGAACAATAACAGCGTACATATCAATACATGGCATACATGTCAAATCCATAATAGAGTTACAAAAAAATGACATCAACTATGTCTAGGTCGATATATACAATGTACAAATGTCACACACACACACACACACACACACACACACACACACACAAAATTTGGTCATTCAATGACCAAAACTAGATCTATACAATGTCTCGATAAATCTATGAATGTGGTGGATCATCAAAATTGAGCATCGCAGTACCAACACTTGGGTCACTAATTCTCTGCACAAGAATAATTCAAATGCTAAGCCATATATATTATCTCAAAATAAATAAATATTGGGCTGTAATTTGATGACAGTTGAATTATTGATTACCTTATCTTTTTCTCCTATGCTTGAGCTAAATGATAAATGAAATGGGCTCCATCGTGGGTGAGATGGACTCCTAGAAAAATGGTGAGGTAGAGGAAGGACGGGAAGTGGTGAAGGGTCCTATAAAAAGAAAATAAATAATAAAAAATACATGTTATAAACAAGAAATACTAAAAAATAAAAAATGCATGGACTAAAAAGAAAATGCATACCACAACATGAGTTGGAAACTCATGTGCTGGAGGGAGCCAAAACCTTGATGAATCAGGTTGGACCTTTTCCTATATGATAAAATAGAAAAGATGTTATAGGACCGAGAAATACTAGATAATATAAAAAATGTATACACTAGATAATGCAAATTTGCATACTGAAGCCTCAGCTGGATCTCTTATGCTTAGGCTGAATGATAAATGAAATGGGATCCATCATGGGTGAGAGGGACTCCCAGAAAAATGGTGAGGTAGATTGAGGAAGGGAAGTGGTGAAGGGTCCTATAGCAAAAAAATAATACAAAATACATGTTATAAACAAGAAATACTAAAAATAAAAAATCCATAGACTACAAAGAAAATGCTTACCGCAGATGGATCTCCTGTGCTAGGAAATGGATCCCTAGGAAGTGGAGAGGGGTTCACCTCATCTGAGGTAGCTATGACCAATTCTTGTATGAAAAGTCATAGAAAAGTAGAAAATGACATACTAATAGAGGAACATGATTTCTAAAATATTTTGAACAAAGAAGAATGCGATTGAAATTAAATATGAAAACATGTTACCTCCTCCCTCTCCTAAACATCAACAATATCTAGGGCATTCATTAGTTCAGTGAAACCCACTTGATTCTACATGAATACAATAAACAAGTCAAGTGCATTCATCAATATATAATACATTGAAATGTTCATAATACACTTCAACAAATATACTTAAATTGGACTTAATTACGTTTTTTTTGTTTCACTGTCCCCGATGACATCTTCCTCTTTCCTAATGACCTTGAGCTTGGTGGGGTAGGCTAAAAAAAACAAAATTAACATAAGAGAAATAATATGATACCACATGAGCTCAATTAAAATTATAAATAAGAGGTGTGAAAAATATGATACCATATAGCTCTATAAGCCAAAGTCAATGGCAACAAGGGTGACATCCTCAATCTCAAAAATATGAGCCCCTAACAAGCCCTATAAAACACCAAATAAATATATAAGCAATAGTTTACAATGAATATTATGATTCAATTGAATTCCACAAATGATTATTCTCCACAACTCTATTATCAGAAGTTTAGAAACAAATTTTACAAACCACTATTACAATAAAAAAATTTCTCTTCTTTCACACACAAGACTATTCTTTAACAAAATTGTAGTCATAGTTAGAGAAGGATGGTCCCTATTATATTCATGGGGGTTAGAAGTTAGGACCACTTTTGCAACAGGTAATAGTACTATTGTATCTTGGCATTGAGTATGTTTTATTGTGTTTATCCTTAGCATGGACGAATTTAGAGTGCTTTTAGGTTGAGAGTATGGTGTAGGAGCAGCTCCTAGCACATGGAGTCTCATGAAGATTGCAGATCCTTGATGTTCTTAGTGCACTCTTGGCCCAAAG
The DNA here is from genome assembly GCA_018584345.1 of Thuja plicata. Taxonomy (NCBI): domain Eukaryota; kingdom Viridiplantae; phylum Streptophyta; class Pinopsida; order Cupressales; family Cupressaceae; genus Thuja; species Thuja plicata. The sequence goes on from MU226698.1 coordinate 441,070, forward strand.
GAACCTAAGACATATTTTAGTTCAAGGCTTTAGAATTAGTATATCATTTCAAGATCCAATTGTGAGACCTAGTTCCAAGTCTGGTTACTTATAAGCCACTTGGTACACTATGGTGATGGGATATGTACTATGGTCATGGGATATGTACTATGGTCATGGGATTCAACTCTACATAAAATAGATGTGGACAGCTTCCCCTATGTCTTAGATTTTGAATGAAACTGGTTTGGTTAGAGATCTTACCTATAACTCCAGTTATCGTGATTTTTGTCTCTACAACTCTGGTTTTTGTTAATTTCTAAGAGTTTCACATTGTTTTTCAAGTTTGAAGTGTTTCAACCATGGGAATTGGATAATATCTAGTGGAAATATTCTTTTTAATATGATTTCAACGATTATGCAAGTTTTATTTGTGTTGATGTAGGGAGATGGCCATATGATCAAGCCTTAGGAGTATATCTCAATGTATGGACCAAATTTGAATATACATAGTAGTGTATAACTTATAGAGAACCAAGCACCAATGGCCTTAATTGTGGATTTAATGTTTCTTTGTGAATACCTAAGTGTTCCAATTGGTTTCAGAAGGAAAAAATTTCATTTGCTAGCACTTCCTTCTTTAGTGGAGGCCTAATTAGCCCTCTGGTCCAGTATGAGATTTTTTGACTTAGCCTCTATTTTGATCCCTAAAACCTTGGTGCTCCTGGTTTAGATGTATCTTGGTAAAGGGTATTTGAATCTATTATTCAATCCTAGATTCTTTTGGAGATTTTGAAAGTTATCTTGAATGTACTACCTGGACAGGGCTACTAGCATTTGACTGGACAGTTTAACAAATGCCTTCAAAGGTGTCAATCAGTTTGATTGTGTGCATGGAACAAGTCCATTTTGATTCCTCCATGATGTATAATTTCCCCATTGATTATTGTGTGGGCTTGTAAGCCTTGTAATAATTTTTGCACTAAGACTAGTGGTTTGGGTCTTAGTAAGCCTCTTCATGATGAACCCACCTATGTTCTCTGCAACTCATAATTATCATGGGGGTTATTGAGGTTGTGTTTTGCATCAATTTTTAAAGGTGTGAGAATCAAGGTTTTCCACTCTTTATAGAGAGTTAAGGGATTTAGTGATTGGATCATCATACCCTTGACACTTGCATCCGAGTAGGTGGTATGGGCAGTGATGAAAATATTTGGGGTGCTTATGAACCTAGGGTGTAGATGGGTTCTTCTCTATGGTGAAGATATAGACTAGAATATGGGGACTGTCCTAGTATGATAGTGAAATTCCAGAGAGTAAAGTTTACTCAACTAGCAAGTGAATGTGCTTTGAGCAATAGGATAAGGACCTTGTGATAAGTTGAGGGGTTCTTGGGGTGTCTTATAAGTTATATTTTGGGAGTCTTCAAAAGGCCATAGAGGTGTATTGAAGGATTAAGGATATTCATAATGAGTGAAAAATCAGAGATTGTATTCATGATTTTGAATAAGAAATAAGAGTAAAAGAATGATGGTTGGATGCTCCCAATGATATTCAAGGTTGACTCAGAAGCCAATAAGTGATTGGTTGGGGTGTGATTCTATGTATGAGTTTATCTTTGGTTGAATTGAGTCCAAGGATTGAGGGATGAAGTTCAAATCAATTTGAGTCATGATGGCTAGACAAGGAAGAGAATTCCTTGAGTTGAATTACATTAGAAAAATTATTTGACCATAAAGAAATAGCAAACAAACATACACTAAGTTACCACCATACAAATTATTAAGATATGATATTTTGAAAAAAATGTACTATTCTATTTTATGAATATTTATAAAAAACATTACCTCAGGTGTTTGAGCTACCTGTCTGCGTCTACTAGAACTAGCACTCCCTGATGTGCTTGTACCACCAGCTGCACCTTGCAATGCATATTATTCATGTATCAATTTATATTGTTCTATACATAAAAATTTATTTAATTTTAACATATTTAGGTAATTAATTAAAATAACATGTCAAAACACAAATTTAAACAAGCCTATGTCGACTCTGTACCATACACCATTGAAAACAAATCATCTTTGAGGGCCATATCCTAAGTAGTGGATTCTTGACATCTTCTCCTGCAATGTACACATGAATGGGATGTTAAAATATCTGCACTCACCTGACTATCTACCCCATCAAATATACAATTATAACTGATGCAGCTATGCTTAGTGGGATGGGCTGACCCAGCAAGTGTATCTGATGATAATGGACCTCGCATGGGCTAAGATGATCCTAATGGTTCATCTGATGATGTCAAAGCTAGCACGGGGTGGGATGATCCTAATGGTGAATATGATGAAGATGGAGGTAGCACATGCACTGATCCATCCTCTCCAACTAACTGAGTGCCATGTTGGATAAGGACATCAGTCAATGATGTAGCTGCATGAAGAGTTTATATATCCATAGAATGATGACATGTAACTGATTAAATGACTGACTATATTAAGTTGAAGATGATGCAAGACATTAAATCAGTTAATGGTTTGTATTGTCATTGATGTAAACTTGATATCATTTGTATGATCATTCCAAAGACTTCAAAGAACCAATGGAATAAAGGTTATGCTTTCAACAATGCATAAAATTCTAGTATTCACTAAAGGGATAGACTACACCAACAGAGTGCACACCATCAGTAAAGACATAGAAAAAGTCACAGTGATGTCCAACGAGCAGAAGACAGTGTTTCCCGATGAAGTAGAATCACATGATGCCCGACGAGCTAAAAATATTATTGCCCAACAAGCAAGATCCAATGATCCCCAATGGATGGAGATAGCGAAAGCTAAATGAAGTGACACCGATGGAACTGGCAATTGTCATCGGCAACGAACTGTAGGATTGACCGACAGAACAGAGAGATCAGAAAATGACAAAATATCTAGCTAGTAGAGCTAAATGATAGACTTAACTAGTTATTTTATTTGTTTTATTCGACCACCATTAAGTAAGTGATTTGTATAGTTGGAAAGAAGATAACTACAAGATAAATCAGGAGTCAAAGCCATAAATCAATTTGGCTAGATTGTTTTTCATGCCAAGAATCAAGAATCAAGAATCAAGAACCTAGAATTAAGGAAAATCATGTCTATTTAAGAGACAAGCATAATTCATTCTCATAGTGGTTGATAGTAATCAAATACATGGGGGATTGAACTGGTAGAAGATGCTAAAGAGAAACTGATGAAGGATTAACTTCATACAATCCTGATCAATCAAGCTAAGGGAGAGGTAAAGAATTCTGCAGACACCAACAAATAGAGAAGCACAACATCACAGAGCAGAAAGAGTTAAGTACAAAGGAATTGTAGTGTTACATTGATTAGAAAGATATTGTAAGTAAATAGATCTGAAAATATACAATTCAGGTGCATTATAAATAGGTCATTTTGTTTCATTTTAACCATTGAAGCATTAAGTCTCTTAACAGAGCAGGACTTAACAGTCTTTTGTAATTGAGGTATATCCTAACAGATTACCAGAAGGTTGATCATGATAGTAGCACCAGTCTTACCTAAAGCCTATTGATAGTCTAAGAAGGAGGCTGATTCAAGGATGGTAGTAAGATTTGCATAAAGCCTATTGACAGTCATGAGATTGATTCAAGGATGGTAGCG
>MU226698.1:444921-460571 GCA_018584345.1 Thuja plicata
ACAGGGTTTCCACGTTAAAATCCTTGTGTTATATGTGTATGATTTATTACTTTACTATTTTACATTTTGCATATGCATTTATGGATTGACTGGTATACTCTGCATATTTACTGAGTATTGGTAAATATAGTTTACTTCTTATCGGTTATCAAGGAGAAATAGGATAGACAAGGTAAATTGACAAATGGTTATTTGTTTCAAATATTTCAAAGGCATGCATCTTGTTGGGACTTAATAATTTGAGAAGTATTGATTGGTGGATTAAAGTTTAAATTGGATAAAAATTTGAGGCCACTAATTCACCCCCCCCTCTCAGTTATTACTAACAATTGGTATCAAAGCTTTTGTGCTTAGAAGGAAGGTTTCAAGACCTAAGTGAAAGATCACAAGATGAACAGACAAGATGTGCCCAAGTTGAACAAGGACAACTTTGCTTCATGGAAAAGAAGGATAAAGATTCACTTATCAGGTATTGGCAATGATATTACTCAATAATTAGAAACTAAATATGTGTTGCCTATAGGACCATTGATAGTGGATCAATTGAGAGTAAAACATGAACATAACTACATGGTTATAGAGCTTTCAGCCTCACTCTCTGATGCTGAATTTGAGGATGTCAAAGACTGCAAAAATGCAAAGACAATGTGGGACAAGTTGAAACTTGTACATGGAGGTGATGCAAATGTTCTGAGAGCCAAGGCAAAAAGCCTTAAAGGAAATTTTGATGATCTTAGAATGAAAGAAAGTGAAAACATCACATAGTATAGCACAAGAATAAAGGAAGTAGTCAATGCTATACGAGGTGTTGTTGGTACACTTGAAGAGTAGACAGTGGTAAGTAAAATCCTAAGAACCTTATTGCCTATATATGCTATTAGAGCTTCTACTATTCAAGAAATGAGAGCAGTAGAAAATAATATAGTCACTCTTGATAGCCTGATTGGTAGACTGATTTCAATTGAGATGAACAATTTTGACAATAGTGTCTTACCAAGCTTAGAGTCTGCATTCAAGTCTTCTGTGAGAATAAGTAAATCTAGTCAGAGACATTCATCTAGAAGAGATAGTGAAAGTGAAAGTGAAGAAGAAGATCTAGATGAAATATAAGCACTCATGGCAAGAAGAATGCTAAGAGGCAAAGGTAAATACAAAGGTAAGTTACCACTTGTATGTTTTAATTGTAAAGAGATTGGACACTTTGCTACTAGATGTCCCGAAAGAAAAGATGACAGAAGTAATAACAGATCTTTTGAGAAGAAATCTGATAGAGGCGATAACAAAGATTATAGAGGCTACCGACGATTAGAAAGAAGTGATACTTGAGATTACAAGGACAAAGGCAAGAAGGCAATCTATCTAGCTTCTTGCAAAGATGAAGATAGTGACACCGAACTAGATGATGATGTTGAGATAGTGTTTGTAGCTATGAAGGATGATTCAGATGAAGATGAAAGATATGAAGAAACTGCACTCATATCTAAGATTAGTAAAAATGGTATCTGGATTATAGATAGTGGCTGCACTCACCGTATGACCAGTGACAAAGAAAAGTTTAATACTTTTGAATACTATAAAGGTGGTATAGTAAGAATGGGAAATGATTCTCCTTGTCAAATTGAAGGTAAAGGAACAGTAATGCTGAATAACCCAATTAAATTTGAAAATGCTTATTAGGTAAAAGGATTGAATTATAATATTTTGAGTGTTTCTCAGCTGAATAATTTAGGTCATAAAGTAGCATTTGAGAACAAGAAGGCAAAGATCTTCAATGAATCAGGAACACTGATTGGTACCGGTGAACAGACTAAAGGTAATTGATTCTATCTAAATGATACTAACCCCACTTGGATGATGACTAGAAATGAAGACATATGGCTATGGCACAAAAGGTTGTGTCATGTGAACTTTGATAACATCATGAAAATAAGTAAGAAAAGAAGTGTAAGAGGCTTACCGACGATGACAAAGCCAGACAACATAATGTGCAAGAATTGTCAAAAAGGTAAAATGACAAAGTCTAGTTTCAAAAGAAAAACCCATACATCTGATGATATTCTAGAATTAGTCCATGCTGATTTATGTAGACCTATGAGGACAAAGAGCTATTATGGAGATAGATATTTTATTCTCTTTGTTGATGATTACTCTAGAATGACGACAATCATGTTTTTAAAAGAAAAATCTGAAGCATTCAAGATGTTCAAATGGTATAATGCTATGGTAGAAAAACAAAGTGGTAAGGATCTAAAATGTTTGAGATCAGATAGAGGAGGAGAAGTTATATCAGATGAGTTCACTAATTTATATAATGAGCATGGTATAAAAAGACAGGTTTTTGCACCAAGAACACCACAACAAAATGGGATTGCTAAGAGAAGGAATAGATCAATAGTTGATTGTGCAAGAACACTGATGATAGACAAGGACATCACTTAGATCTTCTGAAGGGAAGCTATTAGCACTACTATTTACACACTTAATAGAGTACAATTAAGAAAGGACTCAAAGAAGACTTCTTATGAGCTATGGTATGGTAAAACACCCAATGTAAGTTACTTCAAAAATTTTGGCAGTCAATGTTATGTCTTAGAAGATCAAAGAAATGGAAAGCTTGATGTCAAAAGTGATGAAGGTATTTTTTTGGGGTATTCCACCAAAAGCAAAGCTTTTAAATGTCTAATCAAGGCTTCTAACAAAATAGTTGAGAGTGCAAATGTAAATATTGATGAGTTTGCAGAGAAGAATGAGCTGGAAAGCACAAAAGAACTAGAAGACTACAACAAATTTTTATATTGTGAAGAACCCGCAACTCTACCCGAGCAATAGTGCATAAATCCAGAACAACAGAATGTTGCAACTGACGGTTAGAATGTTGTTACCGACGGTCAGGATAATGATCAAGATAATGTGCAAGGTAATGAAGATCAAGCTGATATGCAAAGAGCTATACCTATACTTGCAAGATATGTAAGAAGGAACCATCCAGAGGACCAGATCATAGGAGATAAGAAAGCTGGTACAAGAATAAGGAGTAAGTCTTTAAACTCAAATTGCTTAATTTGTGAGTTTTAACCAAATTCTGTCAATGCTGCACTAGATAATGAAGAAAGGATAAGTTCTATGAATGATGAGATTGAATAGATTGAAAAGAACAACACATGGTCACTTGTGCCAAGACCAGATGACAAGAATGTCATTGGTACAAAATGGATATTCAGGAACAAACTGAACGAGAATGGAGAAGTCACAAGGAACAAAGCAAGACTAGTATACAAGGGGTATGAACAAGAAGAAGGTATAGACTATGGAGAAACCTTTGCACCCATTGCTAGGCTAGAAGGAGTAAGAATTCTACTTGCTTATGCTGCATACAAATGATTAAAAGTATATCAAATGGATGTCAAGTCAGCATTCCTAAATGGAATACTTGAAGAAGAGGTATACATTGAACAACAAAAAGGGTTTGTGGATCTAGATAAGAGGAACATGTTATGTAGACTTCACAAAGCCTTGTATGGATTAAAACAAGCTCCCAGAGCCTGGTATGAATGACTTCATTCCTATCTAATAAGTATTGGATTCATAAGGACTAGTGAAAATAGTAATCTTTATTTGAAAGAAGATACTAATGCTAACAGTTTGATTGCTGAAATATTTGTTGATGACATCATATTTGGAGGTAATAATATGCTATGAAAATCATTTTCTAATGAGATGAGCAAGGAGTTTGAGATGTCTATGTTTGGAGAGATCAAGTTCTTTCTTGGTCTACAAATCATTCAACAAAGTGAAGGTATTATCATAACACAGTCCAAATACATCAAAGGAATTCTTAAAATATTCAAGATGGAAGATTCCAAACCTGTTGGAACACTGATGGCTACTGGATGCAAATTAACAAAGGAAGACAAGACAATAGAGGTAAATCAGACTCTATATAGATCCATGATAGGAAAACTCTTGTATATTGTACACACTAGACTAGATATTGCACATGCAGTAGGAATTGTTGCTAGATTTTATGCTAACCCCAGGGAATCACATATAACTGCTGTGAAAATAATTCTAAGATATCTGAAGAATACTGAGGAATTTGGCTTATGGTATAAAAGAGAAGTCAAATTTGAATTGAAAGTGTTTACTAACGCTGATTAGGCTGGAAATATTGATGACCGAAAGAGCACAACTGGAGGAGCATTCTTTATGGGTGATAGACTTGTCACATGGATTAGCAAGAAGCAAGGATGCATCTCTCAATCCACTGCAGAAGGAGAATATGTTGCTGCTGCTGCAAACTGCTCAAACATTGCATGGACCAAACAATTACTGGAAGGTATGCATATGAAGATCAAAGAACTAGTAGTTATTTATTGTGATAACACCAGTGCAATAAATATTTTCAAGAATCTAGTCATGCATGCGAAGACTAAACACATTGCCATCAAGTATCATTATTTGAGAGAAAAAGTACAAGAAAAAGAGGTGATGCTTGAATATGTGCAATCAAAAGAACAATTGGTTGATATATTCACCAAGCCCCTACCCAAGGATACATTTTAGTACTTGAGAAAGAGAATAGGGGTCAAACCCATGTCTAACAGTTAGTAAAAGGACTGAAGACTGCATCAACCATATATTATTAGAATATCAATCATGATTGATGCAAGTAGAAGCTGAACTTCAATGACACATCTATATACAACAAGGTATATATCAAGCCCAAGCACTAGAGAAGATTGTTATATTGATAATGGATAAGGGAAATTTAAGGAATATATTATGGAAAGAAGGAATTAGTTTATAGAATGTCAGATATTTGTGAAACATTTGTTTGGCATTGTTATCAAAGGGAGAGAATGTTTCCATATTATCATCAGAAACTATTCATTATTAGATTAATCCAAACAAGGAGAGATCATATCCAAAGGGAGAGTATTTGTATAAAAGTTGCAAATACAAGACATTGACATCAAAGATGCAGAACAGTCAAAGAGAAATTGACACCAATAGAGGTCACAACACATGAAAGAAGAAAAAGAAAAGCTGAAAGAATCAAATCTAAGCTTACACAGAGATTACCGGCAGTCAGACATTTTATCGGTTATCAAAACAAATTGTTTGTTAATTTGATGAATCTCAACAATTGTATTTCATATTGTATTAACAATAGTATAGTGTGATAATATAGCATGTTTCCATCAATGCCAAAGGGAGAGATTGATGACATGTAACTGTTTAAATGATTAACTATATTAAGTTGAAGATGATGCAAGATATTAAATCAGTTAATGGTTTGTATTGTCATTGATGTCAAATTGATATCATCTATATGATCATGCCAACGACTTCAGAGAACCAATGGAATAAAGGTTATGCTTTCAGCAATGCATAAAATTCTAGTATTCAATAAAGTGAGACTACACCGACAGAGTGCACACCATTGGTAAAGACATAGAAAAAGTCACAGTGATGCCTGACGAGTAGAAGATCATGTTTCCCAATGAAACAGAATCACATGATGCCCAACGAGCTAAAAATAGTGTTTCCCGATGAGAAAGATCCAATGAGGCCCAATGAACAGAGATCTCGAAGCTAACTGAAGTGACACCAACAAAACTGGCAGTTGTCACCGGCGACAAACTACAGAATTGACCGACAGAATAAAGAGATCAGAAAATGACAAAATATCTAGCTGGAAGAGATAAAGGATAGACTCAATTGGTTGTTTTATTTTTTTTATTCGACCATAGTTAAGTAAGTGATTTGTATAGTTGGCAAGAAGATAAATACGAGATAAATCAGGAGTTAAAGCCATAAATAAATTTGGCTGGATTGTTTTTCACGCCAAGAATCAAGAATCAAGAATCAAGAACCTAGAATTAAGGAAAATCATGTCTATTTAAGAGACAAGAATAATTCATTCTCGTAGTGGTCGATAGTAATCAGATACACGGGGGAGTTAACTGATTGAAGATGCTGAAGAGAAACTGATGAAGGATTAACTTCATACATTCCTGATCAATCAAGCTGAGGGAGAGCTAAAGAATTCTGTAGACACCGACAAATAGAGAAGCACAGCATCACAGAGAAAAAAGAGTTAAGTACAAAGGAATTGTACTGTTACATTGATCAGAAAGATATTGTAAGTAAATAGATCTGAAAATCTGCAATTCAGTTGCATTAGAAACATGTCATTTTGTTTCAGTTTAACCATTGAAGTATTAAGTCTCTTAACAGAGTAGGACTTAACATTCTTTTGTAATTAAGGTATATCCTAACAGATTTTCAGAAGGTTGACTCATGATAGTAGCACTTGTCTTACCTAAAGCCTATTGACAGTCTAAGAAGGAGGTTGATTCAAGGATGGAAGTAAGATTTGCATAAAGCCTATTGACAATCATGAGACTAATTCAAAGATGGTAGCATAGATGCTAGATACTTAGTGACAACCTGTGTATTGAAAATCCTCTAACAAGGTCACACTTAACAGTGTGTTTGTAACCTTTAACAGGGTTGGCTCCTAACAGGGCTCACTTCAGAAGAGTGAAAATTTGGGGTACCGGTCCCAGTGGTTTTTCCCATAACAAGGTTTCCACGTTAAAATCCTTGTGTTATATGTGTATGATTTATTACTTTACTATTTTACATTCTGCATATGCATTTATGGATTGACTGGTATACTCTGCATATTTACTGAGTATCGGTAAATATAGTTTATTGCTTATCAGTTATCAAGGAGAAACATGATAGACAAGGTAAACTAATAGACAGTTATTTGTTTCAAATATTTCAATGACATGCATCTTGTTGGGACTTAATAATTTGAGAAGTATTGATTGGTAGATTAAAGTTGAAATTGGATAAAAATTTGACGCCACTTATTCACCACCCCTCTCAGTTATTACTAACATATAACCCTTCACCACTAGGACCATAGTTTGAATGAGGGGTTTTCTCGTATTATGCATCCTTTCTTATGGTCGGGTAACCCTATGTGCCCTAGGTCTATCCTACACAGAGCCTCTCCCTCTACCCTGGAACTCATGAAGGTCAAAGTAATTCAGCTTCTTGCCAAGGATAAAATCACAATATAGTTTCCTCAAAAAATATAAAGGCACCTCATTATTATTACAAGGTGGTTGGTCAAATAATACGTACCACCTATCCCAAAAATATGTTTTCATCCCCCTATGAGCACACCAATGTATAGGAAACCATTTTGTATTAAATTCTTATGAATTGCTAGTATTAGGATCGATAAAAAAGGGCACATATGTCACGTTTTTCTATGTATTTTCTTTTCACATCCTCATATGATAAATAATCAACATAATATGTATGAAAACCTATCCCTCCATGAACCCCATTTTGTCACTTCTTGAGATACCTCATTTGCACTATTGAACATTTTTTCTAATGTAGTTGCAAGGGTAGAGTGATGCTGAAGATAGAAAGTCTTCAACCTATTGACTAATATATTAATTTGTGCACTATTTTGGTTAAGGCACTGCACTAGGTCCTCTTGTGTTTCATTTATATGATCTAATGGCACATGTAGAGGGTCTACAGGTGGCGGTGGTTGTGGACGAGGAGAATTTTGAGGAGGGTTCACAAGTGGTGATGGTGGTGGATGAGGATAATTTTGAGGAGGGTTTATGGGTGGCGATGGTAGTGGATGAGGAAAATTTTTAGGAGGGTTTATGGGGGGTGGTCTTTCATTTCTTTTTTCTCTTCTTGGGTTTGATGAATCTGATATGAAATTAATAAAAAAAAACAAAAAAACAATAGCATAACCTAATTTGATAAAAAATGCAAAAACAACAACAAAACAACAAAAAAACTAATACATACCTTTCTTACGAGGCACCATTGCTTGAAAATGTGCAATTTTTTTAAGATATCTTGTTTTATTCAAAGCTTGATTGGGTGCTTAGGTGTTTTTTCCCTCCTCCACTCTGTTGCTCTACAGATTAGTCATTAGAAATGGCCTAAGCCACAAGATTTGCAAAATATAATGTCTCTAATAACCCTATTGAGTTATTATAAACATCTTAGAACCCGATCACATTATTATAAAATATAATATGTCTAATAACCCGATCGGGTTCTGAGAATGGTAAAGTTTTTTAATAATATTGTCTAGACTTGGTTACCAATCGTAGTACAATTTTGAAATTTCAGTAACTTGGTCAGGTTATATTAAATTTGAATTTTTTAAAAACATGTGTCCTCTTTTTTGGTCCATAACTTGGTGCACATACCCCTAAATGTAGTATGAACTTGACCCCTTTATCTCGACATTGACCTGCGTTGCTCCGAAAGAAATTTTGTTGGCGGATCCCAAAATTTTACTGAAAAGTGTGTCCAAATCTACTCAGTAATTCACTGTTCCATACATGTACCTACAAGAAAAATGGTTTTCTTTGTTTGGGGGGAGGGGTTTTCCTTGGTCAAACCTCGGTTTTGGAATTAACCTTATAATAGAATTGAAATTGTAGTAATAAACAAAGTAAATAGAATAATTCACCTTGCTTATGTTAAAAACCTTTGTAGAGGATTCAAATCGTTGGATCCACAAGTATGAATTATCTAAATGGATGTAGAATGTAGGATGTATCAAATAAATTTCCTTTAGATATTCAACACCAATCTTGAATGGATATTGGAATAGGAAGAGGCTTGAATGGATATGGATGGAGAAATATTCAACCAAAGGGCTTTATAGAGCTTGAATCCTTCAATGGCTACTAACGGATCTCCTTTATGAATTCAATCTTGAATGCTTGAAGGCTTGAATGATTTAATGCTTGAATGTTTTAATGATTTCATAGATTATGAGTAGATTATCCTTCCATCATCATATCATGTCTTGCATGCTTAGGTTCTTTTTTATTCTTAGAAAATGAGAAGAAGAAGGCTTCCTTATATACAAGTCTAGGGAACAAACTTATAGATAGGCCAACATAGGAGAATTAAATTCCAATTAGGCTTATACCCCTATAAGCTGACCTATATTAAATATCTTTTTAAGATTCATTACTTTGGAGTCCAAAATAGCCAACCCAGAAGCGAGAAATAATTCTTTCTAGACCTCGACATCCAAAAATCTATGAAATTTGAAATTTGGACCCTAGGTCTGGGTCGAGGTCGACCTTGACCTAGGTCAGGGTTGACATCGACCTTTAACCAGAAGGTAGACATTGACCCTAAGGTTAAGAAACTCAAAATCTCAATGTAAGATACCAGGAATAGGTGGAAGAGAAGTGGAAAACATGGCAGAACAGGGGAAAAACTAGATCCAAGTCAAAGACCTATTCAAGGCATTTGACATGACCTCAAACCACTTACTTAAAGGGATAAACCAGTCCTAAATGGAAGTGCTTCCATTTACTATGAGATGCCCCCAAGTGAAGACAAATCAAGGCAAATACCACATTAACATACAAAGAACAGAGAAGGGATCTACCCACCTCGGGGTCAGTATGATCATAAGATATATATACATACACACACACAGATATATATATATATATATATATATATTATTGCAAATGATTTGATATCATTCCCCAAAGAAAGTAGAATTACAATCACAATGGAGGAAAGAAAACACAAGAGTTATGAAGAAGAGTCTTATCGGACCACAACATGGAGACCAAAAAGAATCAGTGCTACCATGTCACAAATCCAAGCAGATTAAACAAGGAAAATATTTACGAACAATAGCACAGGTACAACATAACATGGAAAAAACATATAGAAGAATAGAGATACATATAGAATGATAGTACAAATGGTTCGATTCCTTTATCACCTTGTACCAAAAAAGTAACAACGGTCATATAAAATAATCTAACAAACATTTAGAAAACATATTACGGGAGAAGCACAATACCACAGGCAAACACATAAAAGGATACCATGGAGGAAAAGCCAATAAAGCACATTGCCTACTCTCCCCATCTCAGTCTATATCATTTAGGGAAGGTGGTCAACTTGCAAGAGGTACTATATCCAATTTATTAGGAATAATAGCCAGTTCCAAATAGGGATCCTCTTGATAATCACGATGTTTGACACTAGGTGTAATTATCAATTGTATTGAAAGCATATCAGTATCAATATTAATAGTCTCATATTCATCATTAGAATAATTAAGAGTATCTTCTTCATCAATATTAATAAAAATAGAATCTAAGATGTGAATAGATTAATCATAATAATTCATCTTAACATTAAATTCTTGCAATACATTAGGCATAGGCTGGTCAAAAGATGACAACGAACTTTGAAGAATAGAGGAACGAGCCTTATCTTGAGCCTGACACTTCTTACAATGTTAATTGGAAGATGGGTTACATTTTTTCTTGTTTAAAATATGTTGAGAACCAGGAGGAACAAACTGGTGCTTTCCTAGGTTCTATAGGTGGATTAGTAGGATTCTCGGTAGGCTGAAAAGAAACACTAGGAGCTTGATTAACAGAACTAGAAGCAGTGGATAAAGGAGGTATGGAATGCGTAGGAAAAACACCATGGTTTAGATCCATCTAAGGCATGCTTAAATAAAAAATCTTGTGATGTTTATAGGCTTGATATGAGAGAAAAAGGTTATCAAGTCGAGAAGAACATGAATTAGGTAATGAAGGCCAAAATAATTCAAGAGTAGCACAATCCCCAGGCCTAGAAGGTTGATATAAACTATGATTAATTTTTTTCACTTCTTCATCATGAATGAAATTAATACACTTATGGATAGGAGAAGAAATGGCATGCATGGCAGTCAACCAAGGAAAACCAAGCTTAACTTGGAACTGATCAAAAGTAGGGACAACAACGAGGGTAGTGTCAACAATTTTACCACAAAGTTCAAGAGAATTTATTAGAACCAAATGATGGATAGATAAAACTAGTACAAGTTAGGATCAAAACATCATATTTATTATAACAATCACATTGTAAGTTATTAAAACAAAGGTTTCATTTAGTAATGACATTGATAAAGTATGTAGGAGCAACCAGACAACCACATGTAGGTATCTTAGCAATCCTAGCATATATGTAGAGGGGACCATCAAGAGCTTTAATAGTCTTAGAATCGTCAAAGGTGATCGGGAGTTCCCTACGTCTTTTATTCTTAGGTTGTTTTCAAGGTTTACGGTGAAGTTTCAATTTAGGCTTAGGTTGAGGTGGAACTTGAAGTAAAGGTTGAGGTGCAAGAACTTGAATAAGAGATTGAGATTGAGGCTAGGATGGAAATATAAGTTGTGACAAAACAACATGCTCCACATGGTTAACAATATGATTGAGATCATCCATCTTTGAATCATAAACAATATCCATAGACGATGGCTGAATAAAGGTATTAGTATCATGTGTAGGAAAAGGATTTGTATAGGTTTGGAGGTTTTGATAAGGAAGAGAGTCATATTTGTTCCCACTACCATAAACATTATCAATAGATAAAGAATTAAAATCAATTAAGTTTTTAACCTTATGTTTTAGAGAATAGTATTTCTCAGTATCATGGCCATTCTGACGATGGTATTGATAAAATGTTGTGGCATCAAAGGTTTTGGATGCCATCATAGTAGAAAGAAGAGTTTGAATAGGAGGAAAACTATTAATATTAGCATTCAACAGCTTACTCATAATAGAATTTAAAGATTTAGAAAGAGGAGTAAAAGTATGATTCAAAGGAAAAGTAGTGGATACAGAAGTGGCATTGTTGGATGCAACAACAACTTGATCACCAACTACATTTTCTTGCTTATTTATCTTAACATAGTTGTTAGGTTTCTAAAACTTATTGGGATTAGGAGAAAAATCACTCTTATCAACTGGAACTGGAGCCATTGGAGTGTTACTCTCAAATTGACTCACTTGTAATTGATAATGATGAAGCGCTGCACAAAGTTGTTTAAAAGAGGTAAATTCAGTGAGAAGAATATTATCTTTAATATCCTTTTGCAAATTTGAAATAAACATGTGCTCAATATCAATATCAAGACCAAGATAAGAAATTTGAGTATACAAATGCTAAAATATACCAATAAATTTAGTCAATTTTTCATTAGTATTTTGTTTAAAATGCATCATATCAGTTAAGGACACTTGCGGACCAATGTTATTTTGGAACTATTGGATAAAGGCATTAGAAAGTTTTGGAAAAGAATCAACAGAATAAGGAGGCAAGGAAAAATACTATTGCAAGGGCTTATCATGAAAATTTATAGCAAACTTCACTAAAATCCCCTAATCATCAACATAGTCACTAGAAAGGGTTTGAAATGTTTTAACATGAGTGATAGGGTCTCTCTTACTTGCATAATTCTCAAGATGAGGAATATCGGCTTGCTGAGGGACATCAAAATGAATAATGTGTAGGGATAAAGGACTACCCATGTCACATGTAGGAATACTAAACTTGGATTTAGTTAAGGACGCAAGTTGTTGTTGCAAAGAGGACATAGCTTGATCTAGACTAATGATTATAGAATCATTAGAAGAAGTATGGAGCATAGAAACATTAGGAACACTATGAAAAGTATAGGAAACGACGAGAATGGAAGACCCAACCAGTGGAACAATTGGAAAAATAGTTAGAAGAGGGTTTGAATAGGTCAAAGGAACACTATGGTAAGAAGGCTTTGAGGTAGGTACATACACCGATGGAACACTCACAGGAAGAGATTGAAGTGGAAGATTTGAAGCTAGATGATTGGAATATGGAAGAGATGTAGTCATTAAAGGAAGAGTGTAAGTAGGAATACTAGGTAAAGGAACAAAAGAAGGTTCCACACATGTGATAGGAGGAGTGACTCCTATATCTTGAGCTTCTTGAGCTAAAGGTTTGACATTTAAATGCACAAGATGAGTGATACCATGCAAGAGATTAATACCTTATTCACTATCATGAAGGACTTTCCTAAGGGCCTCTATAGCTTGAATAGAATCTTGATTATGGTTTTCTTGAAGAAGCCAAATTCCCACTTTATCATGTTCAGTTGAAATTTTTTGGACTTGTTTGGGAGGAAATCTTAAAGAATCATCCTCATCCTGAGAGGAGTGGGAAGAGTTATGCTCCGTAGAATTATTGGAATCATGAGTGATCAAATTTTTATCTTGGATCCTAAGGAAAGGAGAGGAAGCCTCAGGATCAAAGGAACCCATAAGTCTGAGACTTCTTCTAATTGTGATATTATAAGTAGGACTAGAGGTAGTAAATATCATGCACCAATGCAATCTAAATGAACTAAATTAGGAAAATGTAAATGCAAGAACATAAAAGAAGGATAATCTAATATGCTTGCAAGATCTAACATGAATTATAAATCTAACACCACAAAAGAAAGAGTTTTTGTATGCGGGTTCACCAAAATGTAAGATATAAAAATATGAATGTGAAGGGGTAAAAATGTGTGGATTGTAAAATGAATGAACTTTATATTTTGAAAGGTTTGGGGAAGGTAATATTCTTCTTCTCACCCCAAATTTTCAAAGGAAGGATCCAAATTGATTAATGGTCAATCCACAAATGAATGAATTGATTGAAACTATGAAGAAAGAGGAAAACCTTACAATATTGGGTTAACAAGGAGGGGGCGAATAGATTTGAAATGATTAAAACCTTAACTAAAATTAATTGAAGACAAATAGTAACCTCAAAGTATAGCAGATCTGGAAATTGTTGGTTTCTTATGCCTGTACTGAGTTTCTGGAAATTCTATAACCGACTCTAGAACTTAAACATAGAGATGGAGAAAACCCAAAAATATTTTCATTTTCTACTCTAGGTAGACCTTGAACCAAATGCAGTTCGGCCTTGACCCCTTTATGTCAACCTTGAACAGTGTTTCTTCGATGAAATTCTTTTCACGGATCCCAAAAGTTTTCCAAAAAGGGTGTCCAAATCTGCTCTAGAATTTATTGTTCTATACCTATACCTACAAGAAAAATCATTTTTTTTGTTGGGGGGGGAGGGGTTTGCCTTGGTCAAACCTCAGTTTTGGAATTATTGAAATTTTAGTAATAAACAAAGTAAATAGAACAATTCACCTTGCTTATGTTGAAACCCTTGTGGATGATTCAAATACTTCGATCCACAAGTATGAATGCTTCAAATGGATGTAGAAGGTAGGATGTAGGATGTCTCAAATCAATTTGTTTTAGATCTTCAATATCAATCTTGAATTGATCTTGGAATAAGTAGAGGTTTGAAAGGATATGGATGGAGAAATATTCAACAAGAGGGTTCCGTAGAGGTTGAATCCTACAATGGCTACTAATGGATCTCCTTGATGAATTGAATCTTGAATGATTGAAGGCTTGAATTCTAGAATCATTGAATGTTTGAATGATTAAATAATTTTATAGATTATGCATATATTATCCTTCCATCATCATATCATGTCTTCTGTGCTTAGGTTCTTTTTTGTTCTTAGAAAATGAGAGGAGGAAGGCTTCCTTATATACAAGTCTAGGGAACAAACTTCTAGAGAGATTGCAATACGAGAATTAAATTCCAATTAGGCCTATAACCCTATAAATAGATCTATATTAGATATATTTTTAAGATTTGATACTTTAGAGTCAAAAACAGCCGACCCAGAAGCGAGAAATAATTCTTTCCAAACCATGACATTGAGAAATCTCTAGAATTTGAAATTTGGACCTTGGGCCAGGGTCAAGGTCAACCCTAACGTAGGTCAAGGTTGAGGTCAACCATGACCTAGGTCAAGCTTGAGGTCAACCTTGACCTAGGTCAGGTTCGAGGTTGACCTTGACCCTGAGGTCAAGTACCTCAAAATCTTAGGGTAAGATACTGGGAATAGGTAGGAGAGAAGTGGAAAATAGGGAAGAATAGGGGAAAAAAAAGATCCAAGTCAAAGACGTATTCAAGGCATTTGAAATAAACCCAAAACACTTACTCAAGGAGTTAAACCAGTCCTAAATGGAAGTGCTTCCATTTTCTTATTTTATATTTAGCCCCCACTTTAGAAAGAGTATGGACTCGATGCAAACTCTTGGTAAAGGAGATCATAAAGAAAAGATAATCTTATTGAAATCAAAGGGACAAAGCAATCCTCAAGCTCCCAGGGACTCATCTCTTTGTCAACCCCAAGATTACAATAAGATAGATGTAAGTGGTAAAAGAAAGAGAGAGAGAGAGGGTGTGATTACCTGGCCTCATGATAAGTTATGTCCCATTATGAATCACACAAGGAAATAGTGAAATTGGAAAGATGGAGTTGAATAGCCTAGTAAATGTGGCTACACACTAGTCAACCCATCAAGGATTCACCTTCAGGAATATTCTATTCCAAAAGAGCAAAGCCAAAATTAGAGAGATCCAGTCTTAAGAATACCTTCTGACCTTAAGGGATCAAAACTTTGTAAATTGAAGCTGGAGAAATCAAGAAATCCTATAAGGTAAAAATTAATTATTTAAGGATTAGCCTATAATCCACAAAGGGAGAAAAAAAATTTGTAAGTTTGAAAATATTTGGAGTGTGTGTGAGAAAAAAGTGAGCAGAGCGTATGCCCCTATGTTAAAGTCATTGCTAATACTTTAATAGGAGCAATGGCTTTAATAGAAACATAAATAGCTCCACTAATTATGTTTCCACTATGAGATGCCCCCAAGAAAA
>MU226698.1:460793-477194 GCA_018584345.1 Thuja plicata
GGATGAAAGAAAATGAAAGAGTTACGAAGAAGAGTACTTTTGGACCACAACATGGAGACAAAAAAGAATCAATGCTACCATGTCGCAAATCCAAGCGGACTACACAAGGAAAATATTTACGAACAATAGCACAAGTACAACATAACATGAAAACAACATGTAGAAGAATATAGATACATATAGAAGGATGGTACAATAGGTTTGATTCCTTTATCACCTTGCACCAACAAAGTAACAATGGTCATATAAAAGAATCTAACAAACATTTAGCAATCACATTACGAGAGAAACACAATACAATAGGAAAGAACATAAAAGGATTCCATGGAGGAAAAGTCAATCAAGTGCAACACCTATTCTCCACATATCATTCTATATCATTTAGGGAAGGTGGAAAACTCATAAGAGGGAATATATCCAACACAGAAGGAATAATAGCCAGTTTGAAACAAGGATCTTCTTGAGAATCATGATGTTTGATACTAGGTGTACTCATCAATCAGGTTGAAAGAATATCAGTATCAATATCAATAGTCTGATATTCATCATTAGAATCATTAAGAGTATCTTCTTCATCAAGATTAATCAAGACAGAATCTAGCTTAAGCCCGACGACGCTTCTTACGATGTTCATTGGCAGATTGATTACATTTTTTCTTGTTTAAAATATGTTGGGAACTTGGAGGAACAACAACTGGTTCCTTCACACGTTCTATAAGAGGATTAGTAGGATTCTTAGTAGGCTGAAAAGAAAGACTACGAGCTTGATTAATAGAACTAGAAACAATGGATAAAGGATGTATTGAAGGTGTAGTAAAAGACCACGGTTTAGATCCATTTGAGGCATGCCTAACTCAACAATCTTGCGATGTTTATAGGCTTGATATGAGAAAAAAAAGTTATCAGGTCAAGAAGAACATGAATTGGGTAATGAAAGCCAAAATAAGTTAAGGGTACCACACTCTCTAGGCCTAGAAGGTTGATATAAACTATGATTAATTGTTTTCACTTCTTCATCATGAATGAACTTAATACACTTATGGATAGGACAAGCAATGACATGGATGGCAGCCAACCAAGGGAAACCAAGCTGAACTTGAAAATGATCAGAAGTAGGGACAACAATGAAGGTAGTTCAATAGGAAAGTTAATATAACCAAATGATGGATAGAGAAAACCATTACAAGTTTGGATGCACACATTAGATGTATTATAACAATCATGTTGTAAGTTATTCAAAAAAATGTTATCTTCAGTAATGACATTGACTAAGGATGTATGATCAAAAAGACAACCACGCATAGGTATCTAAGAAATCCTAGCATAAATATAGAGGGGATCATCAGGAGCTTTAATAGTCTCATAATCATCAAAGGTGATTGAGAGTTCCATAGATATTTTATTCTTAGGCTATTTTCGAGGTTTAGGTTGATGTTTCAGTTTAGGCTTAGGTTGAGGTGGAACTTGAAGTTGAGGTTGTGGTGGAGGAACTTGAATAGGAGGTTGAGATTGAGGCTGGGGTGGAGATACAGGTTGAGACAAAACAACATGCTCCACATGGTTAGCAATATGATTGAGATCATCCATATTTGAATCATAAACAATATCCACAGAAGATGGCTGAATAGTGGTATTAGTATCATGTGTAGGGAAATGATTCATATAGATTTGGAGGTTTTTATTAGGAGAGACTAATTTTTTCCCACTACCATGACAATTATCAATAGATAAAGAATTAGAATCAATTAATTCTTGAACCTTATGTTTTATAGAATAATATTTTTCAGTATCATGGCCATTCTGACGATGGTATTGAAAGAAGGCTATGAGATCAAAGGATTTGGATGCCATTATAGTAGGAAGAAGAGTCCAAATAGGAGGAAAATTAATCATATTAGCATTCAAAAAATTACTCATAATAGAGTTTAAAGATTCAATAAGAGGAGTAAACATACAATTCAAACAAAAAGCAGTGGATGCAGAAGTTGCATTTTTGGATGCAACAACAACTTGATCAGCAATTGCATTTGCTTGATTATTTAGCTTAACATACTTGTTATGTTTATGAAACTTGTTGGGATTAGAAGCAGCATCACTCTTATCAACTGGAACAAGAGCCATTGGAGTGTTGATCTCAAATTGACTCACTTGTAATTGATAATGATGAAGTGCTGCACAAAGTTGTTGAAAAGAGGTAAATTCAATCATCATAATCTTATCTCTAATATCCTTTTGCAAATTTGAGATAAACATATGCATAATATCAATATCAGGAATAGGATAAGAAATTTGAGCATAAAAATGCTATTTAGGCTATTTTTCCAAAGTATTTTGTTTACAATGCATCAAATCAGTTAAGGACACTTGCAGACCAATGTTGTTTTGGAACTGTTGGATAAAGGCATTAACAATTTTTGGAAAATAATCAATAGAATAAGGAGGCAAGGAACAATACCATTGCAAGGCCTTATCATTTAAATTTATAGCAAACAACTTGGCTAAAATCCTATGGTCATGAGCATAGTCACTACAAAGGATTTGAAATGTTTTAATATGAGTGACATGGTCTCCCTTACCAGTGTAATTCTCAAGACGAGGCATATCATCTTGCTGAGGGAAAAGAGCACAGATAATGTCTAAGGATAAAGGACTAACCATGCAACATGTAGGAATACAAAACTTGGATTGAGTTAAGGATGCAAGTTGTTTTTGTAAAGAGGACACAGTTTGAGCCAGACTAATGATTATGGAATCATTAGAAGAAATATGAGGCATAGAAACATTAGGAACACTAGGAAAAGTGTAGGAAATGATGGGAATGGAAGACACAACCGGTGGAACACTTGGAACCATATTTGGAAGAGGATTGGAATATGGAAGAGATGTAGTCATTAAAGGAGGAGTGTAATTAGGAATACTAGGTAAAGGAATGGAAGAAGGCTCAACACTACTGATAGGAGGAGTGAATCCTAGATCTTTAGCTTCTTGAGCTAAAGGTTTGACATTTAAATGCAAAACATGAGTGATACTAGACAAGAGATTAATACCTTGATCCCTATTACAAATGACCTTCTTAAGGGCCTCTATAGCTTGAATAGAATCTTGATTATGATTTTCTTGAAGAAGGCAATTTCCCATTCTATCAAGTTCAGTTGAAAGTTTTTAGACTTGTTTGGGAGGAAATATTAAAGCATCATCCTCATCTTGAGAGGAGTGAGAAGAGTTATTCTCCATAGAAGGACTGGAATCATGAGTTATCAAATTTTCAGCTGGGATCCTAAGGAAAGAAGAGGAAGACTCAGGATCAAAGGAATGCATAAGTCTACAACTTCTTCTAACCAAGATATTATAAGTAGGACTAGAGGTAGTAAATCTAAAACACCAATGCAATGTAAATGAACTAAATTAGGAAATGTAAGACCAGAAAAGGGTTAGAAGCATATCTAGGTAACCACAAACCCTAACAATATGCTACCCTAACTATTCTAACATTAAAACCATTTGAAATAAGAGTTGAAATATATGCAAGATAACACAAGAAGACTCCCTTCAAATGTATTTCTAATGGTCTCCTTTCTTCTCCATAGAGGTTGATATGTTTCTCTTCGACAAACACAATTGCACAAAGAACTTGAAATCTTGGATTGATAATGAGAATTACTAGGAGATGAGTGATCTTGATTTTTTCTCAAAATATCATAGTTAACCTTGAATGAGAGGAATGCATCTCATTTTATAGAAAATGAGAGACAATTTGGTGAGATTGCAAAAAATCCTTACATAAATGCAGATTTTAGTTGGTGGGATGCTTGGAAGAATGAAATGGGGGAGAGATATTGAGGAGATATTGAAAATATTTGTGAAGCACCTTAATAGGGATGAGAATCCTCAATTAAGGGATATGATATTTAGGCGAGATTATGAATCTTTAATCAAATCCATAATTCAATATTCTCAAATATTCCTCAAAATCAAATTAGATTTATGAAATTGTAAAATCCCATAAATTGAAATTAGCTAATTAATTAATAAAAATTAATTAATTATTGGAGACTTAGGGAAAAGGGGAATAAATAAAGTTTGTTTATTTGTTCAATTAGAACTTAGGATAAACTATGGGTTATTCATCCAATGGGGGAAATTAGTGGGTTATAGGTCAAATTGAAGGTATTGATGTCGAATTGAAATTATTTTGATAATGTTGATAAGGTTTAGGGTTAATTTTGAGGGTTCCAAAATAGTTTAGGAAATCACAAGGCATCGATGAGATTTTTACAATGCACCCAGATAATGATGATTGGAAATGATTGTAAAGTGCCAACAAACTTTGATGGCGTTATAAGATTGAAATGGGGAAACATCGATGATCTTTGGCAATGTTCCCAAAATAATAATAAGAAATAGTATTGACAATAATGAACAAAACTATTGAATTGAAATTGATAGATTGATAGCGATAACATTGATGATCTTTGACAGTGTTATCAAATGGTTGATTGAAAGGATACAAAGCATCAGTGATCTTGGACAATGCTCCTAAAATGATGATAAAATTTATTGAATTGAAATTAGGGTTTGATCGATTGGTTTTAAATTAGGTTGATTAGGCATCGATGATCTTGGACAATGCCCCAAAATGGTCAGAATGAGTCTAGACAATTTTGCAAATGATTAGGAATTGAATTAGATGGGTTTGAAATGATTTAGGAAGGTTGGGAATGGTTTAGGATCGAATAGGATCTATTTAGGAAGGTTTGGAATGGTTTAGGACTGAATATGATCGGTTTAGGAAGGTTTGGAAATGATTTGGAAAATGATCGATTTGATAGAGAAAGTAGAATTGTTAGTAAATAATTGAACAATTTTGCAATGTTCAATCACTGAAAAAGATATAATGTTGCCATACAATAAAGATTATATGTGCCACATAGAGGAATAATTAGGTCACAAAACAACATTTTGATTGTAATGCTAAAAATGTTAAAACACATAGACCAGTAGGCTCGAACCATTTTTAGGTGTCTACATTTTGCCCCTCTTTGATACAATGTGATTATGAGCGTTGTGTAAAACAATCTTGAAGAAAATAACATTAAAACATGCACCATTGATTATGGGATATATAGGTGCCCCCTTGAGAAATCATCCAAAAAATGCAAGTGATAGGTCAATTTGTCGACAATACTGAGATAGATCCACAACAATGATCAGATAAAAAATTGGAGGTCAAACACAAAAGATATGAGGTTCAGAGTGTCAAAAGCATCACGATCAATACAAAATGCAAGGGTTACATGTCCATCTAGGCAACCAAGAGGCTATAAAAGGGCTTGGAAGGGGTTTTGGAGCTCATTTTCACTCTCTCATTTGGAAGAATTGAGCTTTGGAGCAAAGGAGATGGATCGAATGCTAGTGGAGATGCAACACGGGGAACGAGTTTGTAGCTTCTGACGGTTGGCTAATGCGGGACCCGAGGTGAGTACATCTTGTCCTCTTAGTCATTTCTTTCTTTGCACACATTTCTAGATGGTTTTGGGGGTCAAAATAGGGTCAAACAAGGTTTGCAGGGGCTCAAACATGCCACCTGTGCAGGTGGGAGGCCATTCTACGTAGGTGGTAATATAACCTACACAGGTGGTCAAAAGGGCCTCATAATAGGGTTTGAGGGTTCCTAAACCACCCAAAACTTCCCTAAACTGGTAAAAACCCTAGGAAAAGGTCAAAATTAGGTCAAACTAGGTGAAAAAAGGTCCTAGGTTGGTCAACAAGAAACATAAAGTATAGAAAGTTGACCAAAGTGGCATGGTGATCGCAGGAGGAGTTGCCAGTTCTACAGACATAGGAGAGGAGACTGATGTGTCTGGACATACGCCACAGGTTGAGCAGACATGAGAGGTAGATTATCACCTCACTAGGATTGTACTATATTATGTACATGTCTAAGATTAGGGCAAACCAGGGGTTGATCATAGCATTAGCCAAGAGATGGCACTCGAAGACCAGTTCCTTCCACCTGTCGACAGGGGAGGAGATAATGCCACTGGAGGATGTATGGCACATCCCTAGGATTTTGATACATGGCGAGCTGGCTGAATATGATCCTACTACATGGAGGTCAGCATTGCACCAGCTATTTGAGAGTGATGATGAGGACCAGGACATTCGCAATTATGAGATCAAATATGAGACAGTCGCGAGGCTGCACAATTGTTTGATTTCTTTTATTTGTGGATTTATTGCATGCCTCTTGGTTCCTGACAGATGAGGTCATGGCTTCCCCATTGGCTGGGTGAGAGTAC
Organism: Thuja plicata; assembly: GCA_018584345.1. Taxonomy (NCBI): domain Eukaryota; kingdom Viridiplantae; phylum Streptophyta; class Pinopsida; order Cupressales; family Cupressaceae; genus Thuja; species Thuja plicata. Next base: position 467,093 of record MU226698.1, read on the forward strand.
TTGAGCAGATGATCATGGAGGGCACATTGTTCACATGGGGGCCATGCATGCTTGTGATGACCTATTACCATCTCCATCAGTTGGCTTACCGAGGAGGATTATCAATCAGTAGTGGGATCACATTGCTGCAGGTGTAGGCCTATGAGCACATAACTATGTTCAAACTAATTGCTCAGAGAGTGGTCTTGCCAGATTTTCTATATGTTTACTACTATTGAGGGGCGCATGCACAGGGCCCACTAGGATACACATTGCACTTTCAACATGAGATAGATCTGTTGAGAGATTTTACATGGCATCCATATAGATATTTCCCCAGATAGGATGATGACCAAGATCACCTTCCTTACTATAGATAGGAGAGATACCACATTGGGAGGTTTATTATGGGTCATACAGTGATTGAGATGCAGCTCCTAGAGCGAGTCTAACGACAGTTTGGAGAGGTACAAGGAGTACTGATAGGTACAACATTGTTTCCTAGATCAAGGGCCAAGGCCAGGACATGGGGTACAACACTCAGGCCTTAGGTGGCTTATGCAAAGTTTGCACAGTTATAGCCCAGACCATGGGGAGAAAATGCAGATGTGGCATATGTAGGGACCACAAATGAGTATGATAGGTGGTTTGTTGTGCATAGGCTGATTCCTCTGATAGATCTAGATGTGGTGATACCGAGAGTGCAGGTGCCCAGAGATGAGAGCACCAAGGAGGAGGAGGAGGAGGAGGAGGGGGATGAGGGGGATGATGAGGAGGAGTTAGATGAGGGTGATGACGACGACGACGATGATGATGATGATGATGATGATGATGATGATGATGATGATGATGACGATGAGGATGATGATGACAGGGATCTCGGTGATATGCCAATGCAGATAGATCAGGATAGGGATGAGCCACCATATGGTCCTGATGACCGGGTCAAGGATCAGATATAGCACATCACTGAGCTTATGAGAAAAATAGATAGATTGACAGTTGAGAGAGACATATGGGTTGTAGATCATGCCTCATGGATTGCCAAGGAGTTAGGACTCACAACACAAATTGCCGAGTGGTCAGTGCTTGTAGCACAAGTGGACAGGTTGACAATAAAGAGGGACACATTTCTTGCCTCTCGAGATATAGATAGGTCTAGGGCATAGAGATTCGAGGAGTCACACCAGTTTATCAGCATCATTAGAGATGCAGATGTGTGTGACATTATAGTGTTGTTATCAGATGTCAAGGCAGAGTAACAATATTGGAAGGACATTTATAGGAGAGATGTAGCACAAGAGCAGTGGGGACCAAGTTATAGAGTGTCATCTAGCAGGTCACATTCCCATAGGATACATAGTAGTAGGGGAGTGCTGGGACCGAGGGAGCCACCTAGATCAGGATAGCCTCATCACATAGGGGGAGCCTCATCTTCCAGACAGGACAGGGATCAAGAGGACCGAGAGAGTAGGGGTTGATAGGGGGTCTCTCTAGCAAAGGGACAATTTTGATAGACATGTGATATGTTATGAGCTTGTGGGCCTCAGTGTATACAAATACCTTGATTTTTTTGCTCTAATACTTTTTGAGACATTGATATATGATATGCAACTATTTTATGATGCACAGGATGGATGGTTATGTATATGCTTTACTTTCCTATTATATGATGATGCTTATGTATTGCAATGTATTTCCTTTGTTATGCAATAATATATGTTATGGATGTAATAATTGTTTTTTTATCTTTTTGCCATTTGAAACGTATGAATGAAAAATGCAAATGAATGTTTGAGATTTTTCTCATGTAAAAATGGACATTTTTTTTTGTTTTTCAAGTTTATGAATGCATGTATGCAGGATGCACCTAGTTTTTTAATGTACTAGAGTACTAGAACAAGGTGACTACAAGGAATGACTTAAGAATTGTTAGCAAAAATTAGAAGTTAGACGAAGAAATGTTAGTAGAAAATATGTTGGCTTTCAAAGTGCAAATTGTGTTAGAGCTTATTTTGATATTGCAAAAGCAGATGTGGTGCATCATGGCACAAAAGCCAGAGCACAAAAGTCATCATTTTTGCATGAAAAAACATGATCCAGACAGAGGATGATCTTATCTATCCTGAAAGCATGTAGTAGACATGCCTCAGAATTTCATGAGATCATCAAACAGGCAGGGAAAAGTAAAGCGAAAGCAACTGCTCATGAACCATCCTGGCTACTCTCATAAGTTCAGATGATATCATCAAGTAGCATAGGAACATGATCAAAAAATAAAATAAAAAATACTCATGAAAACAATGTGAGCCAATAGCCATCTAATCTTTTGTTACTTTCATTAAATGTTCATTGATTGGTAGCTTAGATTTGCAAATTGATTTATTTGATAATTGATTGATAGCTTGGATAGATTGATAGATAACAAAGGTTGAAAGATTGAATAGGTCCAATCAGATTGAATGTTGGGTCACAATGATTCAAATCGCACATGATTCATTAAGCATAGATTGATGAGCTTGCCACAGATGTTGATAAACGTGATGTTTGATTCACAAAAAAAGAAGACAAGTATGTACAAATTTATTGCATATTTTTGAAAGATTTTTGCAATTTTTTTAGAATTTTTGAGATATTTGAATTTTTTTGGTCTTTTCAGGATCGTATTTGAATTTTTAGCAATTTTTTCAGGACATTATGTAATTTTTAGGAATTGTTTCAGGACATTATTTGATTTTTAGGATTTTTTCAGGTCATTAAGATATTTACAATGTGTTATCTCTAGAATCAGATAGTCAAGGAATCTCATGGGTAAACCATGGTCAAGGTCTTGCCCCCAGTTCAAATTAAAATTCAAAGATGCTCAGTGCCAGGAATTTGCCCCCAAACAACAAAGAGGCTATGTACAGAGGCCAAAAGGACAGATAGACTGGGTATACCAAGGGGAAGACAAAGAAGATCAACTAGTTACAAGATATAAAGGGGCACTAGGGTTGATACAAACTAAAATATGTGATCAGGAAGGGACATCAGGATATCAGGTGGAACCATGATAGACAATGGAGCAACAACTTACTACATGTGGCACCTGTTTGCCAGGTTTTCACCATGGTACTTTCCCAAAGCCCCTGTTTGCCAGGTTTTCACTATTGGATGCAATTTTTCTCTTGATTTCTATTTGTGTGTGCCAAGATGCTTGTTTTCCAAGTTTTCATCAAGGCAACCATTTTTTTCTTTTTTAATTTTTTTAATATTTTCTTAGATTTTTTTTCAAATTTTTTGTACTTTTTTAGAAATTATGCATAATACTTATAGAGGTGCATGCTATTGAGTGCCGTTGGCAATGGTTCTCCCTCCAGTGTTTAAAGATGATACACTCCATACCCATATGATGTTGTGACTATGTATGGGCCATCCCAATTTGGTTCAAATTTTCTAGCCTTCTCTCTGTGTGGCTGGGTTTTGTAATTCATCCTTAGAACCAAGTCTCTGATCTCAAAGTGGATAGCTCAGAGTTTCTTGTTGCAAATCCATTTTAGATGGTTTTGATAGGTTGTAAGTGTGGCAAGGCAGCTTGTCACCTCTCATAAAGCATTACAAGATCATGCAATCTAGAAACTCTATACTGCTCATCATCAACAATGCCTTGTAAGGATACTCAATGAAGGAATTTCAACCTTGAGAGGTAATATGGCCTTACCACCATAGGCAAGAGAGTAAAGAGTAGCACTAGTGGGGGTGTGGATGCTAGTCCTATAGGCCCACAAAGCTAGGTTGAGTTGTAAGTTCCAATGGTGGCCATCATCATTGACATTCTTTTGCAGGATCTTAATGATTGTCTTGTTAGATGCCTCTGCTTGGATGTTTCCTTGTGGGTAGTAGATGCTAGAAAATCCATGATGGATTTTGAATTTCTCACAAAGCTAGGTAACATCCTTGTTCTGGAATGGGATACCATGGTTAGTAATAATGGCCAGAGGAACTCCATAACAGAAAATGATATAATTCAAGATGAATCTGGAAACTTGTTTGTCGGTGATGTATGTCATGGGGATAGCTTCCACCCATTTGGTAAAGTACCCAGTGACCTGAAGATTTACTTGTGGCCATCAAAAGATAGGAGTGTGATCTTCCCTACAAGTTAAATTTCCCATTGAGAGAAGGGCCATGGAGAAACCACTGGCTGTAGATCCTGTGCTGAAACATGAATCAAATTACCGTGAATCTGGAACTTGTAACATTTCTTAGAAAATTTATGAGCATCTTGCTCCATGGTAGGCCAATAGTATCCTACTCAAACCAACTTCTTAGTGAGACTCAAACCATTAAAATTTCCACCAAAAATACCATAATGGACCTCATGTAAGGTAGTGTTAGCCTGTCGTGAATCAAGGCATCTGAAGAGGGTTTGGTCATAGGCTCTCCTATAAAGGGTATCACCAACGATGACATAATGGGAGGCTTGACAGATAAGAGCTCGATGCTTTTTCTAGGATAAGGAAGGGGGTAATATCTAGGCATGTGGGTAATTGTAGACATCTTGATACCAGGGGGAATCGGGACCAACAATGTCACACACAAGCTCGAATTGCAAAATGTTGAATGCTGGAAGAAATAGCTTGTCAATGAGAAATTCACATCTCTCTTCATTATTTGGCATGTCAATCATAGATGCAATAGTGGCCATAACATCTTCTTGTTTGTTATGTACCCGTGGAAGCTGGCAAAAACTGATTGTGACAAATTACTCCTTGAGAAAGTCAGCCAACTATTTGTAAGGTACTAGGTTTTCATCCTTAGTTTCATAGTCATCAGTGACCTGGCAGATGACCATTTGAGAATCACCATACACCTTGAGGTGCTAGATTTTCCATTGAATTTAAAGTTTGAGTCTAGTGACCAATGCTTCATGTTCGGCAATATTATTGGTATATGCAAATGCAATTCTGTAGGATTTTGGAATGACATCACCTTGCAGGGTGACAAACATGATGCTTTCCCCCAATCCATGTTGAGTGTGTGAGCCATCAAATTAGAGTTGCCACTCATTGGATTTAGTGAAGGAAAAAAATAGAATCATATGGGAATTCTGAAAGTAACAGGTAATTATCAGGAACTGGTCCCTCTGCTAGCTGATCTGCTATCACCTAGCCTTTTATTGCTTTTCTATCAACATACTCTATGTCAAACTCACTCAGTAGCATGACCCATTTGGCTAGGCAACTTGTGAGAGATTCTTTTCCTAAGAGATACTTCAATGGATCAATTTAGGACATGAGCATAGTTTTCTGGTATAGCATGTAATGTCTTAACTTCTGTGTGGCGAAAACAATAGCAAGACAGGCTCATTTAATGAGTGAGTAGTTTAATTCATATCCAACCAAAGTTCTGCTAATGTAATAAATAGCTCTTTCTCATCCTTGTTCATCATGATGTGTAAGAAGGGCACCCAATGCAGTTTTTGTGGCATAAATGTACAAGATAAATGGCTTCCCTGGAATGTGAGGCATCAATATTGGTGGATGCAATAGATAATATTTTAGTTTTTGGAACGAGTGTTCACATTTGTCATTCCAATGGAAAGTGACACCCTTATGCTGAAAATTTTGAAATTACTGGCATTTATCTGCTAGTTGTGCAAAAAATTAGCGAATAGATTGTAATTTTCCTTGTAGACTTCTCAGCTTCCTTAGAGTGTTTGGCAGAGGCATTTCTAAAATGGCTTGCACCTTTGTAGGATCCACCTTGATACCTCGTTTAGAGATGATATAGCCTAGGAGTTTGCCAAAAACAACTCCAAAAACACACCTTTTGGGATTGAAGAGGAGCTTGAACCCTTCCATTCTTTCAAAGATTTTGGCTAGAATATTCAAATGATCTTTCATGGTTGTAGATTTTTAGAGGAGTTCATCAACATAGTCTTCCATTAAGATGTGCATGAAGTCATGGAAGATTGTGGTCATTGCCCGTTGATAAGTTTCTTCAGTGTTCTTGAGGTCAAATGGCATGAAATTTCCAACAATAGGTTCCCCAAGGACAGGTGAAAGTTGTCTTGGATTGATCTTTGGGAGCAATCCAAATTTAGTTGTAACCAGAGAAGCCATCCATTAGTGACAGCATCTCATAGCTTGTAGTCATGTCAAAAATCATGTCGATGTTGGACAGAGGAAAATCATCTTTAGGGAACACCTTATTTAAATCACGGAAATTAGTGCATATTTGTATGCCCCCAGCGTGCTTGCTAACAGGAATGAGATTGGAAATCTAGTCTATGTAATCAATAGGTCTAATAAATCCTGCATCCAATAACTTCAATTCTACTTTAACCAGTAGAGATATTTGGGGATGCATTTTACTTAGCTTCTATTTTACTGGCTTCACACCTAGCTTCAGGGGGAGGTGGTGAAGAACTAACTCAGGGTCGAGGCTAGGAATGTCAGCATATGACCAGGCAAAATTGATCTGGTGCTCAAGGAAGAATCTGATAATTTCATCTTTCTCTTCTACCAAAAGTGATGCTACAAAATGTATGATCTTGGGGTTGTTTGGTGTTCCCAAATTAATCTCCTCATTCATTTCAATGAGCAATGCCGACTTCTATTTTGGAGGGGGTATGTCCAGTCTTCCATCCTTGGGTGCCTCAGAGAGGTTTTCACCCTTAGATATGTCCTTTGTTTTTACTTTTGCATGGTCAACTGGCACCTTTCAGTTTTCACCAGAGGACCTATTCTTTTGATTTTTTGATTTTTTGATTTTATCATTTTCAATTTTGCGACTGGAAGACAGAGTTGACTCCCCTAGATATGTTGTAGAAACAAGGTCAATGGATAATCCTCTTTTGTGGTTTCTAGATGGTATGCCCTCTTAGAGCTCAAAGAATTTTGCTATTGCTTCATCATTTTTTAAGAAATCCAAGATCGGTGGTACTTTCTTGTCCCAATCAATAAGCTCAGGGTGGAATAGGGGATGTCATCGTCAGTGGCACATATGTTTTTAGGGCCAGAGGTAAAGGAAAATATGTAAATGTCAATGTTTTCAGAGTCAAAAACTTCATGCACTGAAGGTTCTGGAGTGGGATCCCAGAAAATTCTAGACCAGGGATCCAGATTGGTTACCGGAGGAGGGGGAATTGTGTTAACATGTTTTTCTACCATAGGTAGGTTGGCAGGGTCAGGGAAGAAAAAATCAAGCTCATAAGGACTAGAATTACTAGTGTTCCATTCCCACTCATTTGAATCAGTAGTGTACTCAGAATAGGGATCCTCGGATACCTTTTCATCATTTGAAACGTCTACATTTTCACATGAGGCCATTTTGGCATTCGAAGAGCCAATTCATAATGGTTTGAATCCAATGCCTAGATGAAGGGGATGACCCTTTGCAGTAAATGGTTCAAAAATTCATTGTTTGTGTACTCCAAGACCACTATGGCCATCATATCCTTTTTTCTGCATGAGTGTGAACCCGGGCCCGTATCTTTCAAAGGGTATCTCAGTGGGCTTATGTTCTTGTTTCTTTTGATCTTGGAAAATCTAGCTGGATGCATTGTCATATACATGTTCTTCGTGAAAACCTCCCCATAGAGTGACTGTAGGTTAGGGCATAACCTTCATGATAGTCTTGGGTGGTTGTGCTTGCAATAAATTTTGTTTTCCATAAGACTTTGGGGAGAGAGGAAGCTTCCCAATATGAAAAGCTTGTGCCACGGTATACTCTCCACACCCTTTATCTTCAATATTTATATTTCCTTTGATCATTTTTTCAAGGGTGGCTGCATCATATTTGGAGGAATTAGATGAAGTGGCTTCGCTGTTGGTAGGCACCTGTTATGCAGGCCCTTCTCTTAGATTGGAACAAAATTGGAAAGGGTTAGTATCACCTGGGATGGTGATCTCAACTCCCTCATGAAATAACTTCAGACATTGATGGTACATAGAGGGAACCGCCTTCATGGCATGGATCCATGGGCATCCTAAGATCATGTTATAGGGAAATTCTAGATCCAAGACTTGTAGCAAAGTGTTTTCAGTAACTGAACCAATTATGATAGGCAGTATGATGACTCCCTTGGAGGGATGTTCAATGTCATCATAGGCCTTTATTGTGATTCTCCTGGAAGGATCAATGTCACTCTTATTGTAACCAAGATCAAGAATGACCTTCAAAGTGCAGATGTTAAGCCCTGCTCCACCATGTATCATGACTCACCGGACCATGGCATTATGGATAAAGACTTCTAGATGGAGAGGGTCATTATGGCCAAGCCGGTCATGTGGAATATCATCTTTGGAAAATGTGACATGCTAGGACACAGAGAAGTGCCCCATCATGGCCTGAAACTGGTTAGTGTCAATGTTGGTTGGAACAATGGACTCTTTCAAATCTTTGTTGAGGACTTCCTTGTGTTGGTGGATGTGCGCAACAAATAAAGGATTTATATCAAGGTAGGAGTCTTACCCAACTAGTCAACAAGATTTTAATCTGAAGGTACCTTGGGTTTGGATGGTGCACCAGGCACAGTAATCTTGGTATGATGAGTAGAGACTACACATTCAGGATTACTATCCTTATTATCCCAGAAGGTCAGAGTGGACACACATGAATTGGCCTGAAAGAAACAATTGATGGTATAGTCATGGCTGGTCCGAGTATAATTGACATTGTTCTTGGAATTTGAATTTGACATAGAGGCATTCCTCTTTTCATGATCAACCAAGGGGTTTGTGGAAATAGTGTGGTCTGTTGGTTGTATTTCGTGTTTTTGCTATTTTGCCCTGTTCCTTGCTTTCCCCTCTAAAAATTTTCAGGTTTTCATGCTTATTCCTTGCAAAATCCTGATAAACCCTGAAAAAACCCTAGCAACCAAGTGTTAAACGATGTATTTCAAACCCTTAGCCATGTCTTTCTATTTCCTCGTTACCTTTTTTCAGTCACTAAAGGCATGTGCTATATAAAAGTTTAAGTCAGGTCGCTTGATCGCATGACCCAGAAATGAATATACCAAAACATCTCCCGACTTTGCTTTTACCTTATGTCGCTTAGTGTCGTGAAAAATAGAATATTATTTAAGTGTCTCGAGACTTAGCGATTTCCTTTTAGTCAGGTTGTCGCTGTAACATCATGTTATGGGCTTTAAAATGAACGGGACCCACCTTCAGTCGGGTGATCGCGTGAAGAGTCAACAGGTCAAAGAAATGTCTTCCAGCCTTGCGCCTCCTTCATGTCGCTTGATCGCTAGATCAGGACATTCAAACAGTTAAGGCTTTTCCTCAGTCATGTGGTCTTGTGATATTTGGCGGCTAAGAGATAACGGTCACGACTCAGCGACTAACAGTTACAGGTTATGTGATTTCCCTCAGTCGGGATGTCGCCAGAACAGAAGAGATGAGTCAGACTTCCAGAATGCATAAAGTGGACGAAGTAATAGATGACATCTGTCAGAATGATAGTGTTTGTCGGGTGATCGCTTGATAAAGAAAAGGGATCAAGCGATAAGGAGAATTAAGTCATTATACCCTCGGTCATGAAGTCTCGTGATATTTTAAGGGTATGTGAAATTGTAAAGCGATTAAAAGACAGCCGTTCGATGAAGAAGTGAAAGGATCTAACAGTGGTCGCTAAGTCTGGTGATAAAAGTGCCCCAGGGAGAAAGTCCTTCCGACTAAGGGATTAAGGTATGTCGCGAGGTCGCTGCAAACAGAGAAAGGGTACCTTTTCAGAAAAGGATTAAGTAAAGTCTATCACCCGACTCAGCGACCAAAGGGTTGTCATCTAGTCTTGAAAAGAAAAATGAACATCCAGCGAATTGGCGATTAAAATAAAATTTTAAATGCTAATGGCTTGTCGCGTAGTCTGGAGATAGAAAATGAGTTAAGGTTAACCCTGCGCGACTAAGATTTTCACATAGTCGCCTGATCGCTGGAAAGACTTGGGTTACCTAAGGTAAGGAATTACTGTTGTCGCCAAATCTGATGATCAGACCATGGTTAAGGAGAAACATTCGCGACAAAGAGACTTAATGAGGTCGCGAGGTCGCCAGATTAACAGGATCTATAAAGCGGCGCCAAGTGGATGACGTGACAGAGGAAATCAAGCCGGCGGCCAATCAGATAAAAGAATTTTT
>MU226698.1:496716-524638 GCA_018584345.1 Thuja plicata
AAGAAGGACCTTATCTAGTCCTTAGCAATTAGGCTTTTCTTGTCTCTGAATCAGGAGTAAAGGTTCAAGGTTCATATAGACATTTCAAGCATTGTGATTCATACAAGAAAAATCCCTAACATGGTCAGTGTTGGAAGATCCCACCATGGGTTCAACTTCAATCACACCTTCATCAATAAGGTCTTGGACCTTATGTTTTAGTTGGTAGCAAGAATTGGTTCTGTGTCCCTTTGTCCAATGATAATCATAGTATTTATTGTCATCCCACCAAGGGGGTTTCACTGCTGGAGGATCATGGAGTTTGGGTAATTGAATGTAATTGTTTTGCAATATCTATTGCAGGACTGAATGGAGTCATTCACCCAATGGCATGAACTATATTTTTGGTCCATCTCTATTCCTCGACGGTCGATGCTACCGATTATCATTCGTTTGTGCTTGAGGTTGTGTTGGAGCTGGCATTGGAGGTGGTGCTTGAGTTATTGTCTACATATTGGTAGTAGTGGGTCCTTTGAGACTCACTTTTTACTATGTCACATTAACTGTTCATGCATCAACAATATCATCATTTATGAAATTTTTATTCTGAGACCAAAATTTCAGCTTGTCACTGGAAGTGCTCACAGTCTGATTGTCCTTGTTGAGTTTTAATACTCCTTTTTCAATAAGAGAATCTTCAATGTTGATTCCCTTTTTCATGAGCTTTTGAATTGTACTTGGTCATTTAATCTTGACCTCATACATCATTTCAAGTACCAAATTTTGGATAAATAATAGAATTTGATGTTCTTCTGGCACATCAAAAGGACATTGACTCACCAAATTCCTCCATCGCAATAGGAAGGTCATAAAGGATTCTCCAACCTTTTGTTTGGTTGTGCATAAGTTAGTTAGCATAACCTCACCTGATATGTTGAATGCAAAATGAGAGATGAATTTGTCAGCTAGTTCTTTTCAAGATCTTATATTTCTAGGTAATTTAGACTACCACTCCATTGCTTGACCCCCAAGGCTTTGAGGGAAGATTTGCATGAGATACGTGTCATCATGATTAACCTTGATGCAAGACATATAACATTCTAGAATGTGATCAATTATATTGCATTTTCCTTTGTATTTCTCAAACTTGGGTACGTCAAAATTCTTGGGAAAAGGAGGCATGTAAATGCTTGGATCGAATGGATTAGGACACAAGCCTCGTTCTGTATAAAGAACCTTTGTGTCCTTGAATTGTATATCATTTAGTTGTTTTTGCAAGCATTAGATTTGTTGAATCATTTCATCATTCTATGAAGGCTCCACTGCCTTTTTACATTTATCAAAATGATGTGTTCGTCTAGAATCCCTTGAACATCGACTGTATTCCGAGGCCTGATCTGAGTCAGATGATTCAGATGATATGTCATGGAATGATGCCACATGTTGTCAGGCATGTTGCTGGTGATCTTCCACATGTTGTTGATTTATTGGTGGAGGATTAAATTGTTGACCTTGTGTCGCATAATACGGTTGGGAAACTTGTTGTTGATATCGTGGTACATACTACTATTGTTGAGTTTGTGCCACATGTTGTTGTTGTTGAGACATATTTTCTTGTTCTATGACATATGGTTGCTACTACTAAACGTATGGTTGTTGAACATGTTGTTGTTTCTATTGTTGAACATGTTTTTGTCTTTGTTGCTGAGCATATTATTGTTGTAAAGCATGTTGTTGTTGCTGTATATACTATTGTTGTAAAGCATGTTGTTGTTGCTATACATATTCATGTTGGAGAGCATGTTGCTGCTACTATAAATATTGTTGAGTATGTTGTTGTTCTTGTGGGAGCACCTGTTGCACCTTTGAACCTTGCACATGTTGTACAATAGGATGAGATTCTTGACCCATCGGCATTGTCATTTGTTGCATGATATTAGCTTGTTGAAATCCAAGTGGTCCAAGTATGCCATCAAGATTTGAAATCTTATGTTTTTTTGGTTGTTCTTGAGACATCATGTTAACTTGGGCTACAAATTGGGGTTGCACTAGTTGCACTACATCCATAGGTAGTTCTTGTTGGGCCACTTGGGCTTGTTGTACTTGTTGTGCTGGTTATGTCACCTTGAATGGAATTGGTGTAATATCCACAAGACTCTTTTTATTTTGATCTTGCAATGGATTTGGTATAGTTTTAGTAGTTGCATTAGATACATCAAAAGTGGGTACCCATGGTGGTTCATTAAATAGTCAATCCTTTTGACATTTTTGCATTTGAAGTGCTTCCTAGGAATGTTGTATGTGCTACCAAAGGAGGACAACTTGGTTGTGTTTCTTCAAAAGGGGGTACATCTGGCATGCCCCAAGGAAATGTGAATGTCTCATTTGATCCTTTTGGTAAGTGATTCTTTAAATCAATCCTTCATGTTCTTTTAGGACCTTTCTTAGGGATTTATGTATCATTCGTTGTCTCAAGAGGAGGGAGTGCTTCTTTTTCAAACAAAGGATTATCCAATGGTATATATTTTTCCCTTGGAGGAATATTGACAGTTAAATCATTTCACTATCATTTTTGTGTTAGCATCATATTTGACTCATTGAATGGTTGTTCTCACTTTTCTCTATCCCGCACCACTAAGGCTTGGATCTCTTCCAAATTAGATGATGGGGGAGTTTGATATTCCAAAAATAGATGAGGATTTGTCTTTCGAATTGCTTTGATATACCATCATGGATCTCAAGTCATAAGATATGTTAATGTCTACTGAATTTTCTTGTTCTTAATAGCCTCGTCAATTTCCTTTGTAGGTAAATCTTTGAAGGAAGCAAATGTCCCATGTAGTCTCCAGAATCTGAAGAGGGACTTGACCCATTGCCTTGATCTTGATTATCTGGTGGTGGTGGAGGAGGTTGATAAGAGCCACAATCTGTGTTTGGCATAGGTTGTTGTTGTAAATTATTAGTTTGAACTTGATTGATTTGAGAAATTTGTTGGTATTCCTCCTCAGGTGGAGGGGGAACACTACCTTGGCCAGGTGGCATAGGTACAAAGATGGGGTCAAATTTTGGGGGAGGTCCCCACTGAATAGTACCAAAGTTTGGGGAAGCATTTGAAGGATACCCCATGTTTCTTAGGTCATTTCTTGAAGTAGGATCTTGAGGAAATGTGACATGTCTTGGGTCATTAAAGGTTTGATGGACTCCTTCTAATTATTGCATGTTGATTAGGTTAGTTTGATCATGATAAGCAACACCTTGTCTTGGATCAAAAGGTAATTTTGATTCTGGATGTGATGTAAACATAGGCAAAGGAGGATCTTGTTGCCCCTTGGATGCTTCAGACCTTGTAAAAACTAGCATGATTACTATATGCAAATGCAAGATTTTTTTGGCATTTTTTGAAATTTTGGAAATGCAAGTTTTGAAATTCAACTTTGGAAATGCAAGGAATTTATGAAAATACAATCTAAGGTTTATGCAAATGCAAGCTAAGGATTATGCAGTTGTGTTTTTGGTTTTTCGGACTTTAACAATTAATCTGTTGAAAGGAGACAAATCTAGGAGCATAAACTTATGAGGTTGAATAAGGATCTTGACTTGAAAAGATAGGATTTTTTTGGAACAAGGGGAAAGTTTGATAAAAAGGCTTAGGTCAAATCCATCATGACAAAGGCGGAATAAGACCAAATTGATAAAGGGGGGTTTGAAATTTGGAAAAAAGGGGGATCAAGTCAAGATCCTATTTTCAACATCAAAAAGAGAGGTTCCATGATTTGGATACTTTCTAGGATTGTTTGCAACATTTTTAAGGGGGATCTAAAAATGAGCTATGTATGCAAGAGGGCTATGATTAGGACCTATGAAAAAAGGACTATAATGAGGATTAAAATAAGGTCTAAAATGCAAGGAGTCTTTTAAATGCACAATGCAAGGAGATTAGGTCATGAATAAGAAATATAAAGGCTATCAAGCATGCCAAAAGGTTCCAAGTGAAAAAGTCAAAGGTTCCATATGTTTACTCAAAAGACAATGTTTGTTGTGACCATTTGATTGTTCTTGAAGATTGATTTGGGAAAACGTGTTCTTTAAGGAGAGTGTTTTAAGAGATGTTATCATTTTGATTAAGGTTTGAACACCCACAAAAGACACATCATTTAGAATGGATATTGTAAAATGAACAAACACACCACTTCCTAAGGATAGTAACGACAATATCTGTTGAATCCCCACTTGAACCAAAGTTCAGTCGTTCTTACTAATAGTGGACAACCTAGAAGCTTGGAGGCACGGGCTCCTCCTTACATGTGCACTCACTTCTCAGGAACTCCAAGCTTCAACTCCCAAGGGACATCATTTCCCAAGGGATTGTTTTCTTGACTAATAGCCATGAAAGTGTGGGGCATCTTAGTTGGTATCCGACCTTCTATGCCAATAGATAGAAGGTTTTTGGCTACTATGAAATGTTGTTTAATAAGAGCATCTGTTCAGGTGATTATATGTGCAACATATTAGCTCCATTATGGAGGCCTCCCAGCCTACGAAAGTTACATTATGTAGGTTTTAACGCACCATAAGGGTACTGAGGGAGATCTTATTCCCAGTATAATGCATTCAACACCCGTCCATTGAGAGATTAATCACAATGGTATATTTGCATCCCTTGTTGGATGGGCTTGGCTTTAGCCTGTCATCGGTTGGGCATCCACTCTCACTGGCCCTACTCAAGAACTTGGGAGGTAGCCACTCTATAAGAATTATATGAGCTTCTCTTACACCCAAGATCCATGAAGGTGAGGAGAGAAGATACACTCATACGATTTTAGGGTTTTACAATCTAGAAAACATATTAGACACATGAAAGAAAAAGGTTAATTTCAAGCACCAAAGTGAAGTGTTTTCTAACTACAAAAAGCAAGCACAAGAGTTTGGGAAAACACAAGGTCTTCTACAAAATGCCCTGCATTGAAACCATTAGTAGTTTTTAGGATTCAATCTTCATCCCACGATTGCCAAAACGCTGCACAAAATCATCAGTAACACCAAAATCCAGTAGTCTAAGTGTAGAAACAAGTATACGAATGTAGAAATCCAAAAATAGCATTGAAAAAGATCATTTTTACCACTTGTGTAAGAATAGTGACCACCTGCACAACATCAGGGAAAGCACCTGCATAGGAAAAGGATCCCACCTGCATAGCTTCAATGACCACCTGCGCAACAACTGATCAGAAGCTTTAAAATGACCAAAAACTTGCAAAAAAGGAGATTTTATCAACATCTAAACATGAAAAAACATCAGAAACATAGCTAGGGTTGATTAATAATTCCATTTAAGTTGATTTGCAAATATTCAAAGTGAAATTAAAACCCTAACTAGCTTTCATGTGCATGAAAATAGTTTAGGAACACCTCAAGGACCAAAACTACATTTGATCCTAAACTATGTTAGAGTTCCTTTTATGTCCCCAAATTAGATATACATGTTCATTTTAAGCCCATTAACAACTCAAAAAACTTGACTTTGCATGAAATAGTCTATTTCCACCCCTAGTTAGGCTATATTGCAAGTTGCTTAAAATTTGAACAAGTTTGATAGCATGAAACCCTAGACTAGATGAGAATCATTTTAGGAGCCCAAATACAAATGTGCATGTTCATTTTAGGATTTGAAAATGAAAGTGTGAAGTTCATTTACCACATTAGAGTTCATTAACCAAACTTAAGGTTCATTGGAATTGATTAGGGTTTATTTTAACTTGAAAATAGAGAAAAAGTGGAGGAGGAAGCCCTAAATGCATAATGTTTTCCTAAACACCCAAAGAATGATCCTACACCCTAAAGGAGAATCTTGTGTGACCACCTGAGCTACTAAGAAGCCACCTGCATAGCTCTAGGCTCCAAGTGCATAGGTCTGGGTACCAACTACATAGGACTTAACCACCTACACAAGTACAGTGACCACCTATGCAGCTTTAGTGACCACCTGCACAACTCTCTTCCAGAACCTGAAAAAGACACAACAACAAAAAAAGTGTTAGTTATAACTGAGAGGGGGAGTGAATCAGTGGCCTTAAATTATTTATCCAATTAAGCTTTAATCCACCAATCAATACTTCTCCAATTATTAAGTCCCTACAAGATGTATGCCTTTGAAATACTTTAAATAAATAACTGTCTGTCGGTTTACCTTGTCTGTCCTTATTCTCCTTGATAACTGATAAGTAGTAAACTGTATTTATCGATGCTTAGTAAATATGAAGAGTATACCAATCAATCCATAAGTGCATATGTAGAATGTAAAATAATAAATTAATAAACCGTACACATATAACACAAGGATTTTAACGTGGAAACCTTGTTAAGGGAAAAACCACTAGGACCGGTACCCCAAATTTTCACTCTTCTGAAGTGAGCCCTATTAGGAGCCAACCCTATTAAAGGTTACAAACACATGATTAAGTGTGAACTTGTTAGAATATTTTTATACATAGGTTGTCACTTAGTATCTGGCATCTATGCTGCCATCCTTGAATCAGTCTCTTGACTGTCAATAGGCTTTATGCTAATCTTACTACCATCCTTGAATTAGCCTTCTTATTAGACAGTCAATAGGCTTTACATAAGACCGATGCTACTATCATGAGTCAACCTTTTGGTAATCTATTAGGATGTACCTTAGTTACAAAAGACTGTTAAGTCCTGCTCTGTTAAGAGACTTAATGCTTCAATGGTTAAACTAAAACAAAATGACCTATTTCTAATGCAACTGAATTGCAGATTTTCAGATCTATTTACTTACAATATCTTTCTAATCAATGTATCAATTCAGTTCATTTGTACTTAACCTTTTCTTCTCTGTGATGTTGTACTTTTCTGTTCGTCAGTGTCTGGAGAATTCTTTAGCTCTCCCTTAGCTTGATTGATCAGGACTGCATGAAGCTTTATCCTTCATTAGTTTCTATTCAGCATTTTCTATCAGTTCACTCCCCTATGTATCGGATTGCATGCGGGAATGAATTATGCTTGTCTCTTAAATAGACATGATATCCCTTAATTCTAGGTTCTTGATTCTTGATTCTTGGTGTGAAAAACAATCTAGCCAAATTGATTTATGACTTTAACTCCTGATTTATCTCATAGTTAACTTCTTTCTAGTTGTACAAATCAATTACTTAATGGTGGTTGAATAAAGAAAATAAAACAACCAGTTAAGTCTATCTTTTAGCTCTGCCGGCTAGATATTTTGTCATTTTCTGATCTCTCTGTTCTGTTGGTCAATTCTGTAGTTCATCGCCAATGACAACTGCCATTCTCGCTAGTTTAGCTCTAGTTAGCTTTAGGATCTCCATCTGTCAGGTATCATTGGATCTTTCTCACCGGGCAACACTATTTCCAGCTTGTCGGGCATCCTCTAATTATGCTTCATCGGGCAACACTATCTTCTGCTCATCGGGCATCACTGTGACTCTGTCTTTACCGACGGTGTGCACTCTGTCGGTGTAGTCTGTCACTTAGTGAATACTTGAATTTTATGAATTGATGAAAGAATAACATTTATTCTCTTGATTCTCTTAAGTCTTTGGCATGACCATACAGATGATATCAATTTGACATCAATGACAATACAAACCATTAACTGATTTAATGTCTTGCATCATCTTCAACTTAATATAGTCAATCATTTAATCAATTACATGTCATAAATCTCTCCCTTTGGCATTGATGGCAACATGCTATACTATCACACTATACTATTGCTAATACAACATGAAATACAATTGTTGAGATTCATCAAATTACCAAACAGTTTGTTTTGATAACCACAAAAATGTCTGACCGTCGGTAAGCTCTATGTAAGCTTAGATTGTTAGTAATAACTAAGAGGGGGGGTGAATCAGTGGCCTCAATAATTTATCCAATTTAAAATTTAATCCACCAATCAATACTTCTCAACTTATTAAGTCCCAACAAGATGTATGCCTTTGAAATACTTGAAATAAAAAATTGTCTGTCGGTTTACCTTGTCTGTTCTTATTCTCCTTGATAACCGATAAGAAGTAAACTATATTTACCGATGCTCAGTAAATATGCAGAGTATACCAATCAATCTATAAATTCATATGTATAATGTAAAACAATAAAGTAATAAACCATACACATATAACACAAGGATTTTAACATGGAAACCCTGTTAAGGGAAAAACCATTGGGATCGGTACCCCAAATTTTCACTCTTCTGAAGTGAGCCCTGTTAGGATCCAACCCTGTTAAAGGTTACAAACACATAGTTAAGTGCGACCTTGTTAGAGGATTTTTATACATAGGTTGTCACTTAGTATCTAGCATCTATGCTACCATCCTTGAATCAGTCTCTTGACTATCAATAGGCTTTATGATAATCTTACTACCATCCTTGAATCAACCTTCTTCTTAGACTGTCAATACGCTTTAGGTAAGACTGATGCTACTATCATGAGTCAACCTTTTGGTAATCTATTAGGATATACCTCAATTACAAAAGACTGTTAAGTCCTACTCTGTTAAGAGACTTAATGCTTCAATGGTTAAACTGAAAGAAAATGACCTGTTTCTAATGCAACTAAATTATAGATTTTCAGATCTATTTACTTACAATATCTTTCTGATCAATGTATCAATTCAATTCCTTTGTACTTAACCTTTTCTGCTTTGTGATTCTATGCTTCATTGTGTGTCGGTGTCTGCAGAATTATTTAGCTCTCCCTTAGCTTGATTGATTAGGACTGCATGAAGTTTATCCTTCATCAGTTTCTCTTCAGCATATTCTATCAATTCACTCCCCCATGTATCTGATTGCTTGTGGGATTGAATTATGCTTGTCTCTTAAATAGTTATGATATCCCTTAATTCTAGGTTCTTGATTCTTGATTCTTGGCGTGAAAAATAATTTAGCCAAATTGATATATGGTTTTAACTCCTGATTTATCTTATAATTATCTTCTTTCCAGTTGTACAAATCAATTACTTAACGGTGGTTGAATAAAACAAATAAAACAACTAGTTTAGTCTATCTTTTAGCTCTTCTAGCTAGATATTTTGTCATTTTATGATCTCTCTATTCTATCGGTTAATTCTACAGTTCATCGCTAGTGACAACTACCAGTTCTATCAGTATAGCTTTAGTTAGCTTCGGGATCTCAATCTGTCATGAATCATTGGATCTTTCTCGTCAGGAAACACTATTTTTAGCTCATCGGCAATCTTTTGATTTTGCTTCATCAGGCAATACTATCTTCTGCTCATCGGGCATCACTGTTACTTTATCTCTGTCTTTACCAATGGTGTGCACTTTGCCAGTGTAGTCTGTCACTTAGTGAATACTTGAATTTTATGCACTGCAAAATCATAACCTTTATTCCATTGATTCTCTAAAGTCTTTGGCATGACCATATAAA
Organism: Thuja plicata; assembly: GCA_018584345.1. Classification (NCBI taxonomy): domain Eukaryota; kingdom Viridiplantae; phylum Streptophyta; class Pinopsida; order Cupressales; family Cupressaceae; genus Thuja; species Thuja plicata. The sequence continues at coordinate 506,130 of MU226698.1, forward strand.
GTTGACATCAATGACAATACAAACCATTAACTGATTTAATGTCTTGTATCATCTTCAACTTAATATAGTCAATCATTTAATCAGTTACATGTCATCAATCTCTCCCTTTGGCATTGATGGCAACATGCTATATTATCACACTTTACTATTGCTAATACAATATGAAATACAATTGTTAAGATTCATCAAATTACCAAACAGTTTGTTTTGATAACCGATAAAATGTCTGAACATTGGTAAGCTCTATGTAACCTTAGATTTGATTCTTGTAGCTTTTACTTTTTCTTCTTCTAATGTATTGTGTCCTTTTTTATTGTTCTGCTTCTTTGATGTCTTTGTCTTTTTTTTTTCAACTTCTATACCAATTCTCTCCCTTTGGATATGATCTCTCCCTATTTGGAGTAATGTGATAATGAATGGTTTCTTATGATAATATATGGGTACATTCTCTCCCTTTGACAAAAATGCCAAACAAATATTTTACAAATATCTAACATTCTGTCAACCAATTTCTTCTTTCCACAATATATTCCTTGAATTTCCTTTATCCATTACCAATATAACAATCTGCTCTGGTGCTCGGTTCTGATATATACCTTTTTGTATATAGATGCAGCCTTGAAGTTTTGATATTCTGATAATATATGGTTGATGTAGCCTTCAATCCTTTTACTAACTGGTAGACATGAGTTTGACCCCTAGTCTTTTTCTAGGGTACTCAAATGTATCCTTAAGCAGTGGCTTAGTGAAGATATCAACCAATTATTCTATTGATTGCACATATTCAAGTATGACCTATTTTTCTTGAACTTGTTCTCTCAAATAATGATACTTGATGGCAATGTGTTTAGTCTTGACATGCATGATTGGAATCTTAGAAATATTTATTGAACTGGTGTTATCATAATAGATAATTGTTGGTTCTATGATCTTCATATGCCTACCTTCTAGCAACTGTTTGATCTATTCAATATTTGAGCAGTTTGCAGCAGTAAGAACATATTATACTTCTATAGTAGAGTGAGAGATGCATCCTTGCTTCTTGCTAATCCATGTGACAAGTCTGTCACCCATAAAGAATGCTCCTCCAGTTGTGCTCTTCTGTTCATCAATATTTCCAGCCCAATCAGTGTCGGTAAACACTTTTAGCTCAAATTTGCCTTCTCTTCTATACCATAAGCCAAATTCCTTAGTATTCTTCAGATATATTAGATTTATTTTCACAACATTTATATGTGATTCCCTGAGGTTAGTTAAAAATCTAGCAACAATTCCTACTGCATGTGCAATATCTGGTCTAGTGTGTACACCATACATGAGTTCTCCTATCACTGATCTGTATAGAGTCTGATTTACCTCTGTTGTCTTGTCTTCCTTTGTTAATTTGCATCCAGTAGCCATCGGTGTTCCAACATGTTTGGAATCTTCCATCTTGAATATTTTCAGGACTTCTTTGATGTATTTGGACTGTGTAATGAAAATACCGTCACTTTGTTGAATGATCTATAGACCAAGAAAGAACTTGATCTCTCCAAACATAGACATCTCAAATTCCTTGCTCATTTCATCAGCAAATTATTTGCATAGCATATAATTGCCTCCAAATATGATGTCATCAATAAATATTTCAGCAATCAAAGTGTTAGAATTAGTATCTTCTTTCAAATAAAGATTACTGTTCTCACTAGTCCTTATGAATCTAATACTTATTAGATAGGACTAAAGTCATTCATACCAGGCTCTGGGAGATTTTTTCAATCCATACAAGGCTTTGTGAAGTCTACATAACATTTTTTTTTTGTATGGATCCACAAACCCTTCTAGTTGCTCAATGTATACCTCTTCTTTAAGTATTCTATTTAGGAATGCAGACTTGACATCCATTTGATATACTTTGAATCCTTTGTATGCAGCATAACCAAGTAGAATTCTTACTCCTTCTAGCCTAGCAATGGGTGCAAAGGTTTCTCTATAGTCTATACCTTCTTCTTGTGCATACCCCTTACATACTAGTCGTTCTTTGTTCCTTGTGACTTCTCCATTCTCGTTCAATTTTTTTTTGAATATCCAATTTGTACCGATGGCATTCTTGTCATCTAGTCTTGGTAAAAGTGACCATAGTTTGTTCTTCTCAATCTGTTCAATCTCATCATTCATAACACTTCACCATTCTTCATTGTCTAGTGCAACATTGACTTGGTTCAAACTCACAAATTAAACAATTTGAGTTTAAAGACTTACTTCTTATTCTTGTACCAACTTTCTTATCTCCTATGATCTGGTCCTCTGGATGGTTTCTTTTGACATATCTTGCAAGTATAGGTACAACTCTTTGCATATCATCTTGATCTTCATTACCTTTCACATTATCTTGATTATTATCCTGACCATTGGTAGAAGCATTTTGACCATCGGTTGCAACATTTTGTTGTTATGGATTTATGTACTGTTGCTCAGGTAAAGTGATGGGTTCTTCATTGTATACAAACTTGTTGTAGTCCTCTGGTTCTTTTGTGCTTTCCAGCTCATACTTTTCTGCAAATTCATCAATCTTTACATTTGCACTTTTAACTATTTTGTTAGAAGCCTTGATTAGACATTTAAAAGCTTTTCTTTTGGTAGAATACCATAGAAAAATACCTTCATCACTTTTGGCATCTAGCTTTCCATTTCTTTGATCTTTTAAGAAATAACATTGACTGCCAAAAAATTTGAAGTAACTTACATTGGGTGTTTTACCATACCATAGCTCATAAGGAGTCTTCTTTGAGTCCTTTCTTAATTGTACTTTGTTAAGTGTATAGACAACAATGCTAATAGCTTCCCTCCAGAAGATCTGGGTGATGTCCTTCTCTATCATCAGTGTTCTTGCACAATCAACTATTGATTTGTTCCTTCTCTCAGCAATCCCATTTTGATGTGGTGTTCTTGGTACAGAAACCTATCTTTTTATACCATTCTCATTACATAAATTATTAAATTCATTTGATATAAATTAGCCTCCTCTATCTGATCTTAAACATTTTAGATCCTTACCACTTTGTTTCTCTACCATAGCGTTATACCATTTAAACATCTTGAATGCTTCGGATTTTTCTTTTAGAAACATCACTGTCATCATTCTAGAATAATCATCAACAAAGAGAATAAAATATCTATCTCCATAATAGCTCTTTGTCCTCAGAGGTCCACATAAGTCAGTATGGACTAATTCTAGAATATCATCAGATGTATGGGTTTTTCTTTTGAAACTAGACTTTGTCATTTTACCTTTTTGACAATTCTTGCACATGATGTTGTCTGTCTTTGTCATCATTGGTAAGCCTCTTACACTTTCTTTCCTGCTTATCTTCATCATGTTCTCAAAGTTCACATGACACAACCTTTTGTTCCATAGCCATATGTCTTCATTTCTAGTCATCAAGCAAGTGGGGTTAGTATCATTCAGATAGAATAAGTTACCTTTGGTCTGTTCACCGGTACCAATCAATGTTCCTGATTCATTGAAGATCTTTGCCTTCTTGTTCTCAAATGCTACTTTGTGACTTGAATTATTCAGCTGAGAAACACTCAACAGATTATAATTCAATCCTTCTACCCAATAAGAATTTTCACATTTAATCAGGTTATTCAGAATTACTGTTTCTTTTCCTTCAATTTAACAAGGTGAATCATTTCCCATTCTTACTGTACCACCTTTGTAGTATTCAAAAGTATTAAACTTTTCTTTATCACCGGTCATATGGTGAGTGCAGCCACTATCTATAATTGAGATATCATTCTTACTAATCTTAGATATGAGTGCAGTTTCTTCATACCTTTCATCTTCATCTGAATCATCCTTCACAGCTACAAACACTATCTCAACATCATCATCAAGTTCGGTGTCAGTATCTTCATCTTTGCAAGTAGCTAGATAGCTAGCTTTCTTGCCTTTATCCTTGTAATATTCGGTATCATTCCTTTCTGATCATCAGTAACCTCTATAATCTTTGTTATCACCTCTATTAGATTTCTTCTCAAAAGATTTATTATCACTTTTGTCATCTTTTCTTTTAGGACATCTTGCCACAAAGTGACCAATCTCTTTACAATTAAAACATACAAGTGATAACTTACCTTTGTATTTACCTTTTCCTCTTAGCATTCTTCTTGCCATGAGTGCTTCAATTTCATCTAGATCTTCTTCTTCACTTTTTCTTTCACTCTCTCTTCTAGATGAATGTCTCTGGCTAGATTTACTTATTCTCATAGAACACTTGAATGCAGACTCTAAACTTGGTAAGACACTATTATCAAAATTGTTCATCTCAAATGAAATCAGTCTACCAATCAGGCTATCAAGAGTGACTGTATTATTTTCTACTACTCTCATTTCTTGAATAGCAGAGACTCTAATAGCATATATGGGAAATAAGTTCTTAGGATTTTACTTACCACTGTCTCCTCTTCAAGTGTACCTCCAAAACCTCGTATAGCATTGATTACTTCTTTTATTCTTGTGTTTACTGTGTGATGTTTTCACCTTCTTTCATTCTGAGATCATCAAATTTTCCTCTAAGGCTTTCTGCCCTTGCTCTTAGAACATATGCATCACCACCATGTACAAGTTTCAACTTGTCCCACATTGTCTTTGCTTTTATGCAATCTTTGACATCCTCAAATTCAGCATCAGAGAGTGAGGGTGAAAGCTCTATAACCATGCAGTTGTGTTCATGCTTTACTCTCAATTGATCTACTATCAATGGTCCTGTAGGAAACACATATGTAGTATCTAAGTATTGAGTAATATCATTGCTAATAACTGATAAGTGAATCTTTATCCTTCTTTTCCATGAACCAAAGTTGTCCTTGTTAAACTTGGGCACATCTCGTCTGTTCATCTTGTGATCTTTACTTAGGTCTTAAAACCTTCTTTCTAAGCACACAAACTATGATACCAATTGTTAGTAATAACTGAGAGGGGGGTGGGGGTGAATTAGTGCCCTCAATAATTTATCCAATTTAAACTTTAATCCACCAATCAATACTTCTCAACTTATTAAGTCCCAACAAGATGTATGCCTTTGAAATACTTGAAATCAAAAAGTGTCTGTCGGTTTACCTTGTCTATCCTTATTCTCCTTGATAACTGATAAGCAATAAATTGTATTTACCGATGCTCAGTAAATATGCATAGTATACCAATCAATCCATAAATGCATATGTAGAATGTAAAACAATAAAGTAATAAACCATACACATATAACACAAGGATTTTAACGTGGAAAGCCTATTAAGGGAAAAACCACTGGGATTGATACCCCAAATTTTCACTCTTCTGAAGTGAGCCCTATTAGGAGCCAACCCTATTAAATGTTACGAACACAAAATTAAGTGCGACCTTGTTAGAGGATTTTTATACATAGGTTGTCACTTAATATATGGCATCTATGCTACCATCCTTGAATCAGTCTCTTGACAATCAATAGGCTTTATGCTAATCTTACTACCATCCTTGAATCAGCCTTCTTCTTAGACTGTCAATAGGCTTTAGGTAAGATTGATGCTACTATCATAAGTCAACCTTCTGGTAATCTGTTAGGATATACCTCAATTACAGAAGACTGTTAAGTCTTTCTCTGTTTAAAGATTTAAGGCTTCAATGGTTAAACTGAAACAAAATGACCTATTTCTAATGAAACTGAATTGCAAATTTTTAGATCTATTTACTTAAAATATCTTTCTGATCAATTTATCAATTCAATTCCTTTGTACTTAACCTTTTATTCTCTATGATGCTGTGCTTCACTATGTGTCGGTGTCTGCAGAATTCTTTAGCTCTCCCTTAGCTTGTTTGATCAGGACTGCCTGAAGTTTATCCTTCATTAGTTTATCTTTAGCATCTTCTATCAGTTCACTCCCCCATGTATCTGATTACTTACGGGAATGAATTATTCTTGTCTCTTAAATAGACATGATATCCCTTAATTCTAGGTTCTTGATTCTTGATTCTTGGAGTGAAAAACAATCTAGCCAAATTGATATATGGTTTTAACTCCTAATTTATCTCATAGTTATCTTCTTTCTAATTGTACAAATCAATTAATTAATGGTGGTTGAATAAAGAAAATAAAAAACCAGTTAAGTTTATCCTTTAGCTCTACTAGCTAGATATTTTGTCATTTTCTTATCTCTCTGTTCTGTCAGTCAATTCTCCAGTTTGTCGCCGGTGACAACTGCCAGTTCTTTCGGTGTAGCTTTTGTTAGCTTTGGGATCTCCGTCTGTCGGGCATTATTGGATATTTCTCCTCAGGAAACACTATTTTTAGCTCGTCGGGCATCCTGTGATTTTGCTTCATCAGGCAATATTGTCTTTTGCTCATAGGGAATCACTATAACTTTATCTCTGTCTTTACTGATGGTGTGCACTTCACCGGTGTAGTCTATCACTTAGTGAATACTTGACTTTTATGCATTGTTGAAAGCATAAAATTTATTCCATTGATTCTCTGAAGTCTTTGGCATGACCATATAGATGATATCAAGTTGACATCAATGACAATACAAACCATTAACTGATTTAATGTCCTGCATCATCTTCAGCTTAATATAGATAATCATTTAATCAGTTACATGTCATCATAGATTTGATTCTTGTAGCTTTAATTTTTCTTCTTCTGATGTGTTGTGTCTTCTTTGATTGTTCTACTTCCTTGATGTCTTTGTCTTTTGTTTGCAACTTTTATATTGATTCTCTTCCTTTGGATATGATCTCTCCCTGTTTGGAGTAATCTGATAAAGAATGGTTTCTGATGATAATACATGGATACATTCTCTCCCTTTGACAAAAATGCCAAAAAAATATTTTAAAAATATCTGACATTCTGTCAACCAATTTCTTCTTTCCATAATATATTCCTTGAATTTTCTTTATCCATTATCAATATTAAAATCTGTTGTGGTGCTCGGTTCTGATATATACCTTTCTGTATATAGATGTAGTTTTGAAGTTCAGCTTCTGCTTGCATCAATCATGATTGATATTATGATAATATATGGTTGTTGCAGCCTTCAGTCCTTTTACTGACTGGTAGACATGGGTTTGACCCCTAGTCTTTTTCTCAGGTACTCAAATGTTTCCTTGGGCAGTGGCTTGGTGAAGATATCAGCTAATTGTTCTTTTGATTGCACATATTCAAGTATGACCTCTTTTTCTTGAACTTGTTCTCTCAAATAATGATACTTGATGGCAATGTGTTTAGTCCTAGCATGCATGACTGGATTCTTGGAAATATTTATTGCACTGGTGTTATCACAATAGATAACTACTGGTTCTATGATCTTCATGTGCATACCTTCTAGCAACTATTTAATCCATGCATTGTTTGAGCAGTTTGCAGCAGTAGCAACATATTCTACTTTTGCAGTGGACTGAGAGATGCATCCTTGCTTCTTGATAATCCATGTGACAAGTCTTTCACCCATAAAGAATGCTCCTCTAGTTGCACTCTTCCAGTCATCAAGATTTCCAGCCCAATCAGTGTCGGTAAACACTTTTAGTTCAAATTTTCCTTCTCTTCTATACCATAAGCCAAATTATTTAGTATTATTTAGATATCTTAGAATTCTTTTCACAATAGTTATATGTGATTCCCTGGGGTTAGCAGACAATCTAGAAAAAATTCCTACTACATGTGCAATATCTGGTCTAGTGTGTACAACATACATGAGTTTTTCTATCATTGATCTGTATAGAGTCTGATTTACCTTTGTTGTCTTGTCTTCCTTTGTTAATTTGCATCCAGTAGCCATCAGTGTTCCAACAAGTTTGGAATCTTCCATCTTAAATATTATCAAGACTTCTTTGATGTATTTGGACTGTGTAATGAAAATACCTTCACTTTGTTGAATGATCTGTAGACGAAGAAAGAAATTTATCTCTCCAAACATAGACATCTCAAATTCCTTGCTCATTTCATCAGCAAATGAATTGCATAGCATATCATTGCCTCCAAATATGATGTCATCAACAAATATTTCAGCAATCAAAGTGTTAGCATTAGTATCTTCTTTCAAATAAAGATTACTATTCTCACTAGTCCTAATGAAACGAATACTTATTAGATAGGAATGAATTCATTCATACCAGACTCTAGGAGCTTTTTTTAATCCATATAAGGTTTTTTGAAGTCTTCATACCATGTTCCTCTTGTTTGGATCTACAAACCCTTCTAGTTGCTCAATCTATACCTCTTCTTTAAGTATTCCATTTAGGAATGCAAACTTGACGTACATTTGATATACTTTGAATCCTTTGTATGCAACATAAGCAAGTAGAGTTCTTACTCCTTATAGCCTAGCAATAGGTGCAAAGGTTTCTCCATAGTCTATACCTTCTTCTTGTGCATTACCCTTGCATACTAGTCTTCCTTTGTTCCTTGTGACTTCTCCATTCTCGTTCATTTTGTTCCTGAATATCCATTTTGTACCGATGACATTCTTTTCATCTAGTCTTGGCACAAGTGACCATGTCTTGTTCTTCTCAATCTATTCAATCTCATCATTCATAGCACTTATCCATTCTTCATTGTCTAGTGTAGCATTGATAGATTTTGGTTCAAAGCACTTATCCATTCTTATTCTTGTACCATCTTTCTTATCTCCTATGATCTGGTCCTCTGGATGGTTCCTTCTTACATATCTTGCAAGTATAGGTACATCTCTTTCCATATCATCTTGATCTTCATTACCTTACACATTATCTTGATCATTATCCTGACCATTGGTAACAACATTTCGACAGTCGGTTGCAACATTTTGTTGTTCTAGATTTATGTACTGTTTCTTGGGTAAGGTGATGGATTCTTCATTGTATGCAAACTTGTTGTAGTCCTCTAATTCTTCTATGCTTTCTAGCTCATTCTTTTCTGCAAATTTATCAATCTTTACATTTTCACTTTTAACTATTTTTTTAGAAGCCTTGAGTAGACATTTAAAAGCTTTTATTTTGGTAGAATACCCTATAAAAATACCTTCATCACTTTTGGCATCTAGATTTCCATTTCTTTGATCTTTTAAGACATAACATTGACTGCAAAAATTTTTGAAGTAACTTACATTGGGTGTTTTACCATACCATAGCTCATAAGGAGTCTTCTTTGAGTCCTTTCCTAATTATACTTTGTTAAGTGTGTAGACAACAGTGCTAATGGATTCCATCCAGAAGATCTGGGTGTTTTCCTTCTCTATCATCAGTGTTCTTGCACAATCAACTATTGATGTATTCCTTCTCTCAGCAATCCCATTTTGTTGTGGTGTTCTTGGAGTAGAAACCTGTCTTTTTATACCATGCTCATTACAGAAATTAGTGAATTCATCTGATATAAATTCTCCTCCTCTATCTAATCTCAAACATTTCAGATCCTTACCACTTTGTTTCTCTACCATAGCCTTATACCATTTAAACATCTTGAATGCTCCAGATTTTTCTTTTAGAAACATGACTGTCATCATTCTAGAATAATCATCAACAAAAAGAATGAAATAGCTATCTCCATAATAGCTCTTTGTCCTCATAGGTCCGTGCATAAATTAGTATATACTAATTCTAGAATATCATAAGATGTATGGGTTTTGCTTTTGAAACTAGACTTTGTCATTTTACCTTTTTGACAATTCTTGCACATGATGTTGTCTGGCTTTGTCATTTTCAGTAAGCCTCTTACACTTATTCTTTGGCTAGATTTACTTATTCTCATAGAAGACTTGAATGCGGACTCTAAACTTGGTAAGACACTATTATCAAAATTGTTCATCTCAAATGAAATCAGTCTACCAATTAGGCTATCAAGAGTGACTTTATTATTTGCTACTGCTCTCATTTTTTGAATAGCAGAGACTCTAATAGCATATATGGGCAATAAGGTTCTTAGGATTTTACTTACCACTATCTCCTCTTCAAGTGTACCTCCAACACCTCATATAGCATTGACTACTTATTTTATTGTTGTGTTGTACTATGTGACATTTTCACCTTCTTTCATTCGGAGATCATCAAATTTTCCTCTAAGGCTTTTTTCCTTGGCTCTTGGAAACATTTGCATCACCACCATGTACAAATTTCAACTTGTCCCACATTGTCTTTGCATTTTTCCAATCTTTGACATCCTCAAATTCAGCATCAGAGAGTGAGGCTGAATGCTCTATAACCATGCAGTTATGTTCATGCTTTACTCTCAATTGATCTACTATCAATGGTCATGTAGGAAACACATATGCAGTATCTAAGTATTGAGTAATATCATTGCCAATACCTGATAAGTGAAGCTTTATCCTACTTTTCTATGAAGCAAAGTTGTCCTTGTTGAACTTGGGCATATCTCGTCTATTCATGTTGTGATCTTTACTTAGGTCTTGAAACCTTCCTTCTAAGCACACAAGCTCTGATACCAATTGTTAGTAATAACTTAGAGGGGGGGGTGAATCAGTGGCCTTAAATTATTTATCTAATTAAAATTTAATCCACCAATCAATAATTATCCAATTATTAAGTCCCTACAAGATGTATGCCTTTCAAATACTTTAAATAAATAACTGTCTGTTAGTTTACCTTGCCTGTCCTGATTCTCCTTGATAACTGATAAGTAGTAAATTATATTTACCGATGCTCAGTAAATATGCAGAGTATACCAATCAATCGATAAATGCATATGTAGAATGTAAAAAAACAAAGTAATAAACCATACACATATAACACAAGGATTTTAACGTGAAAACCCTGTTAAGGGAAAAACCACTGGGACTGCTACCCTAAATTTTCACTCTTCTAAAGTGACCCTAGTTAGGAGCCAACCTTGTTAAACGTTACAAACACACAGTTAAGTGCAACCTTGTTAGAGGATTTTCATACATAGGTTGTCACTTAGTATCTGGCATCTATGCTACCATCCTTGAATCAGTCTCTTGACTGTCAATAGGCTTTATGCTAATCTTCTTAGACAGTCAATAGGCTTTAGGTAAGACTAATGCTACTATCATGAGTCAACCTTCTGGTAATCTGTTAGGATATACCTCAATTATAAAAGACTATTAAGTCCTGCTCTGTTAAGAGACTTAATGCTTCAATGGTTAAACTGAAACAAAATGATCTGTTTCTAATGCAACTGTATAGCAGATTTTAAAATCTATTTACTTACAATATCTTTTTGATCAATGTATCAATTCAATTCCTTTGTACTTAACCTTTTCTACTCTGTGATGTTGTTCTTTTCTATTCATCGGTGTCTACAGAATTCTTTAGCTCTCCCTTAGCTTGATTGATCAGGACTGCGTGAAGCTTTATCCTTCATCAGTTTCTCTTTAGTATCTTCTATCAGTTCACTCCCCCATGTATCTGATTGCATGCGGAAATGAATTATGCTTGTCTCTTAAATAGACATGATATCCCTTAATTCTAGGTTCTTGATTCTTGATTCCTGGCGTGAAAAACAATCTAGCCAAATTGATTTATGGTTTTAACTCCTAATTTATCTCATAGTTATCTTCTTTCCAGTTGTACAAATCAATTACTTAATGGTGGTTTAATAATGCAAATAAAACAACCAGTTAAGTCTATCTTTTAGCTCTACCAGCTAGATATTTTGTCATTTTTTGATCTCTATGTTCTGTCAGTCAATTCTGTAGTTTGTCACCATTGACAACTGCCAGTTCCTTCGGTGTAGCTTCAATTAGATTTGGGATCTCTGTGCATTAGGAATCATTAGGTCTTTCTCATCAGGAAACACTGTTTCCAGCTCATCAAGCATCCTCTGGTTCTGCTTTGTTAGGAAACACTATCTTCTGCTCATCGGGCATCACTGTGACTCTTTCTTTACCGATGGTGTGCACTCCACCGGTGTAGTCTATCACTCAGTAAATACTTGACTTTTATGTATTGCTAAAAGCATAACCTTTATTCCATTGACTCTCTAAAGTCTTTGGCATGACCATACAGATGATATCAAGTTGACATCAATGAAAATAGAAACCATTAACTGATTTAATGTCTTGCATCATCTTCAACTTAATATAGTCAATCATTTAATCAGTTACATGTCATCAAAAAGTTCATCAGTTATGCATGATTCACGTCGGGTTCACCAAATGTGAGACCAAAAAAGGGATTAGAAGCATATCTAGGTAACCACAAACCCTAACAATATGCTACCCTAACTACTCTAACATTAAAACCATTTGGAACAAGAGTTTGAATATATGCAAGATAACACAAGAAAACTGCCTTCAAATGTAGTTCTAATGTTCTCCTTTCTTCTCCATAGAGGTTGATATGTTTCTTTTTGACAAACATAATTGCACAAAGAACTTGATAGCTTGGATTGATAATGAGAATTATTAGGAGATGAGTGATCTTGAGGTTTTCTCAAGATGTCGTGGTTAACCTTGAATGAGAGGAATGCATCTCATTTTATAGAAAATGAGAAACAATTTGGTGAGATTGCATAAAATCCTTGCATAAATGTATATTTTGGTTGGTGGGATTCTTGGAAGCATGAAATGGGGGAGAGATATTGAAGATATTTGTGAAGCACCTTAATAGGGATGAGAATCCTCAATTAAGGGATATGATATTTAGGTGAGATTATGAATCTTTAACAAAATCCATAATTCAATATTCTCAAATATTCCTTAAAATCAAATTAGATTTATGAAATTGTAAAATCCCATAAATTTAAATTAGCTGATTAATTAATAAAAATTTAATTAATTATTGGAGACATAGGGAAAAGGGGAATAAATAAAGTTTGTTTATTTATTCACTTAGAACTTAGGATAAACAATGGCTTATTCATCCAAAGGGGGAAATTAGTGGGTTATAGGTAAAACTGAAGGTATTGATGTCGAATTGAAATGATTTTCATAATGTTGATAAGGTTTAGGGTTAATTCTGAGGGTTCCAGAATAGTTTAGGATATCATTAGGCATCGATGAGCTTTGACAATGCACCTAGATAATGATGATTGGAAATAATTGAAAAGTGCCAATGAACTTTGATGGCATTGTAAGATTGAAATGGGGAAACATCGATGATCTTTGACAATGTTCCCAAAATGATAATCAGAAATAGTGTTGATAATAATGAAAAACACTATTGAATTGAAATTGATAAATTGATAGCGATAACACCGATGATCTTTGATAGTGTTATCAAATGTTTGATTGAAAGGATACAAAGCATCAATAATATTGGACAATGCTCCTGAAATTATGATAAGATTGATTGAATTGAAATTAGGGTTTGATCAATTAGTTTGAAAATGGGTTGATTAGGCATCGATGATCTTTGACAATGCCCTAGAATGGTCGGAATGAGTCTACACAATTCTGGAAATGATTAGGAATAGAATAGGATAGGTTTTAAATGATTTAGGAAGGTTTGGAATGGTTTAGGATAGAATAGGATCTATTTATGAAGGTTTAGAATGGTTTAGGATCAAATAGGATCGGTTTAGGAAGGTTTGGAAATGATTTGGAAAATGATCAATTTGATAGAGAAAGTAGAATTGTTAGTAAATAATTGAACAATTTTACAATATTCAATCATTGATGAAAGACACAATGTCGTTATACAATAAAGATCATATGTGTGACATAGAAGAATAATGAGGTCAGAAAACAATATTTTGATTGTAATGCAAAAAATGTTAAAACACGTAGACCAGCAGGCTCGAACCATTTTTAGGTGTCTACATTTTGCCCCTCTTTTATACAATGTAATTATGAGTGTTGATACACCATTTTTAGGTGTCTAAAGGAAAATGTAAATATAAGAACATAAAAGAAGGGTAATCTAATATGCATGAAAGATCTAACATGAAATGTAAATCTAACACCACAAAAGAAAGAGTTGTTGTAAGCGAGTTCACCAAAATGTAAGTGTTTCCCTATTTTCATCATGCAAAATAATAGAATAAAAACATAGAAAAAGGGTGCATATAGGTGCTTCTATTTAACAATGTCTTTCAGGTGATGTGGATCAACATTTTTTTATTTCATTCATATCAGATTTTTATTTGTACTCTAAGTATTGATAATATGTTTAAAAAAATTGCCAAATTCATAATTGATCATTACATTGTGCATTAATACTGAATGTAATTTACAAATGTTTTCTCATATATCAATAAATAGAGTACGAAGGTAGAATAAAAAGATGAGATAGAGTATGATTAGGTCCTTTGCATTGCCTTGAAGTGTCATCTGCATATCAGGACCTAGTTGTCATGTCTGGTCCAAGTCCTTCAGTCCTCTGTCTAAGTCTTCATTTGTCTTGTTCTAGGACTTTAGGGGTTGTCCTGCATCATGGTCAGAAGGGTTTGTTAGATCCAATTGGATCTAAGAAATGCACAAGAATGAAAAATCATACAATATCAAAATCTTTCATAGCTGCATATATTTATGGTATTCAATGCAATAACAAAGTGTGTATGCACTTAAAGTGAAAAACTATGCTAAAGGACAATAGTACAACATTATGTTAGTGAGCACACTAGTGGTTTGATTGCCACACAAAATTGACCACTGGGTCATGATCACTAGCATAATGCGTTTGTTTTGATGTTTTTTAAGGCTAATCAGAGTGGTGCATTATTCAAAATAGTCTGGTTTTCAGATCATAGTCAAGAAATAAAGAGGATGCAGTATACTATTTAAAATGTTGTTCATATGCTGAATAGATGCAAAAGATCAGCTACAAAGTCACAGAAAGTTTGTTTATGGGTGTCACGAGCCCGTGCTTGAACCCCATAAACAAATTTCATTGCTAGGATTGCATCTATTTAAATAAAATAATACAGCTTGAATGGAAATCATTTTCAATATACAAAAAATGAAAAAAAATAAATACAAGTTGTTCGTTATTGACCACTGGCAGGAAGTAACCAAAGTAAAAGTGTCAGATGCTAAGATGCTTATTTATTCAGTGCCAAGGTAAAATGCTACATGAATTCATCAAATGACAGAGTGATAGTGTGAATAAAAGTCTTGCAAGTGTGCTCTCAAGTTTACATCCAAATATGCAGATTAAGCCATGTGGGTATCCAATTTTTGGTGCCATTCAACCTATAGATAGTGTGCAATCATAAGGAAAAGTTCCAAATTTATGCAAAATTGCCTGTTTTATGGCATAGATCAAACTGTTGAAGCCGAGTTTGAGGAGATGCATGAAGAGAAATTTATTTTAGGGTATCAAACTCCAAGTTACAAGCTACAGCAACAGAGCATAGACCCCGAGTTTTTAAAAAAAAATTAAAGACTCCAGTTCCCAGGGCCACCAAAAGATTCATGCAGAGATAGCACCATACATATTCTCATACAAGAAAAAAATAGATCAAATGAAGGCCAAGTTTAAATTAAAAGGAGAGAAAAGCACTAAAATATATGCTAAAATTCCATATATTATGGCATGTTTAGAAATAGTTAAATCAAGTATATAAAAGACAGACAACTCTACAGAATCCAGAATCATTTGCGAAAAGGATGGATACCCATAAAAGAAAACAATAAGTAACTTATCTATAGCTTGAGTTCAAACTATATACAACTCAATCTCTCTTAATCTGTTGTAGCAAAGCTTGAGATTTCTCAAAGCCAATAGACAATGCCATATGTCATGGTATCTAAGAAAGAGACAAAAAATCTGAGCAAGCATTTGAAATCTCCACAAAAGACGCCATATATTATGGCCAAAAAACTCCACTTTGCATAGACAACCACGGTGAAGAGTATAGAGCCCGAGTTCTTGTGATAACATTGTCAAATTTCAGTTGTAGACCAAGTCCAAGAGGATTAATGGGGAGAACACCACATTTTTAGCATGGTGGAAATCACAGCTAGAGAAAAAAAACCCTAAACATCTTCCAATGCAAAGTGCAAGAATGGAATGCGAAATGCTTATGTTGAAATTTCATAAAAGTTTGGAGTGCACGATGCAACAATTGCACTAAGGTATGGTTTGGGTGTCACTTATGCTGCGGGTTGGTGTTTTAGGTGTTTAGGGTTTATACTTTAGGCATTTTTGGTTATATTTTGGAGTTTTTTTTAAAATGTCTTAATATATATTGAGATATGCTATAGAAGATGTAATCATTCATATACCAACATTGGGGGTTAGTTTCGTTTTTGAAATTATCCTCAAGGGCTTAATTTTAGGCATTAGTCACGCCTTAAAATTGGGGATTGAGATAAAATTTTGGAGGGCCTTTAGGAGGCTAATTTGTAGGCATCATTTAGGCCTTTGATATAGGATGATCTATCTGTTTTGAAAGGGGTTTTTTGGAGGGAGAGATGATTTTCAAAATTGAGCCATATGGGCTATATAGTTGGGATTTTTCTTCATGAAAGGGGGGAAGAATTTAGAGAGGAGGTGCTTTCATTGACTATTTGTTCCTCTAGACCTTTTTTATGCATTTTGTATCCACGGTTGTAGTATTTGGAGATAAGGCATATAGTGAACTTTTTGTTCCTACATGTTTTGGAGACCATTTTGTAACCACATTTTGTTAGATTTTGGTGTGAAATAAAGCAGATGTTTCATTGGCTCATACATTTGGAGTTTGGTGTTATGATCCTGATCTCATCTTTCTGTACAAGTGTTGTGTTGTAATTGAAATCTAAAAGAAGTGAATGCTTGTTTATTCCTTCTTTAGGTGATTAGTTTATTATTAAACCTTGTATGGGAGATGTATGTTGTTAATATTTTGAACTATTTGTGATTCAATCCTAATAGTGAAATATTTTAACCTATATGTTGGACAAAGATCTGAAGAGTTGAGCTTTTTATTTATGATTTAGAGCTACTATTTTGTCATTCTAGCAAAGTCTAAACCTACTTTGGTGTATCACCCCTATCTATTTTTAGTTTTAAAGTTTCTTTCTTCCCTTTCCCTACTAAGATACAAATTAGGTGGTGATATTCCATATCTAGTAGGAACCGGCCTAAAATCCGGAGATTCCTCCTCAATTAGAGTCCACCTACAACTCGAGGAGGTTTCCATTGTTAGGATGGAATTGTCATGTAACCCTAATGCCTTAGTTGGGGTGGTAATTCTAAACCTGAATAGTTTTTGGCAGGCCCAGTGGGACACGTTCTTCAGCGAACGGGTCAAATTGCATTACATCACATGCTAGTTTTGGTGTACTATCAGCAAGATTCAGACCTTAAAGAGGTCACATTTTGCATATCTAGTGGATCCGTGAAGGGAAGTCTATTGTTTCAAAAGGAGAAAAGCTGGTATGTTTCAAGGTGTTTCATATTTTGATTTCCAGTCTTTCAGATGAATAAAGATGTCAGGTTTTCAAGGAGGATATGCTTACCCAGATGGTCAGTTTTCAATTTTTCCATCATTTCAAGAAAATTTTGTTCAAGAGAATCATTTTCAGTCTTATCAAGGTTAGCAATCCCAATATGAATTTCATCATTCTGCAAATGATAATGTTTCACAAAATAGAGATATTGCGAGTATGTTACAGAATATTCTTATGCAGATTGAGGATAATAAAAGGCAACAAGAATCTGGATTCCAACAAGAGCTGGACAAGTAGCTAGAGGAGCATGCTTGTCAAGCCCATATTCAACAACAACAAACATTGGCTCAGCAAGATCGAGGTTACCAAAGGTATTTTGCTGAGAAATACAAGAGAAATGAAGCCAAGATTTTAGGAGCGTTGGAAGCTCAAAAGAAGGTTCATCAAGGAGAATTGCAAGCTCAGAAGGATGCTTATGAAGAGCTAATAGTTTCCATGTTTAATCATGGTCATGAATTTTAGTTAGAAGAAGAAAAAGAATTAAGATTTTAAAAAGAGTTTCATGATAAATTGCTACTGGATCTCAAGAAAAATATAGGATTCCTGGCTTCTATAGTTGATACATACAAGAGAGGTTTTCAACTTCAGATTGAGAAGTGTTTTCAGCTTGAGGAAGAGAAGGAGACCATTGAACAAGAGGTTACTGATTTAAAGAAGAATCTTTCTGAACAAAACAAGACAAAGAAGATTGCAGCAAATCAGGATAATGGTGTTAATAAGAGTATACTTCTCCTACAAAAGAATAAGGAAGAAGAAGGAAAAGATCAATTTTTGGAAAAGATGGAGCAATTTTTCTTTCATCTTGATGTCAAGCCCATAGTTATAGAAAGCACCTACAAGCTACAGGAGGAGATTATTTCCAGCCAGCATAATGATGAGCAGATCAATCAGACTAAAGTAATTTCTCAAGAACCTAAGGCTATCAGGGAAGGTTCTAGATTCATTATCTCTCATGGCTGTCCTATCAGACATTTGGCCAGAATGGATGGTAGCAAAGAAGAACAAGTTGTACCAGCATCTCTGCATGATATCTGTTAGGTGAGTAGGAGTCGCCATATTTTTTTTGAATCTTCCTAGTTCTGGTGTCTTCATTAATCAAAGCTTCGCTCTGTTCATTCTTCCACCTTGCTGGTCCTTTCACGAGCCTTTGCACATTTGAGTTTGTC
>MU226698.1:538973-556214 GCA_018584345.1 Thuja plicata
GGGAGCTGTACCTTTTTACAAAATTCAGAGGGAAGCAAAGTAAATGCTTGCCCTACTGTTGTGTAAACGATTTGTTTTCAGAGGCATAGAGTTGGAGGATAATTATCAGTTTATAAAGAGAACAAATGTGTTAGCCAACAATATCCTATCAAAAGATGTAGCTGAAAATGAATCAAATCAGCTTGTTGTCCCAGTTAATCAAGTAAGTAAACCTCTTTTGGTTCTTTATCAAATGTTTCTAATTGCTGATTCTCTTCAAAATGGTGGGGTTTATAGTCAGCTGGATCAAGTAAGTAAGATTCATACCAATCAAATCCTTGTTAATCAAATGACTATATATATATATATCTCCTATGTTCATCTCATGATAGCTTTGCAGAAGCATATGGATTATTATGAGCTTAAAAGGATGGGAAGTTATTTTTCACAATTAGTGAATGGTTTTTTTTAACCAAGCTTCAAGCTGGTTAAAGTAGGTTAGTTTTCCAGTTTTTCCTAAGTGTTGTCAAGCATAGTTAGGTTAGTTTTGGTCTTAGTTTTCCTAGTTTTTGATAAGTTTTAGGGTTCAAGGTTTTTTAAGGTTGTTTCCAAAATCTGCAAACACAAAGAAATTATTCCTCAATGATCAAGAATACATATACCATTTGTGGTAATGAAGTTTTGCTTCACTACCACAAATCATAAACATACACGCAATCATTGGGAAATGGTTTTCTTATGTCCAGCACTAGGTTTTAGTCTGCATGAGTCTAGGTTTAAGTGCATTTTTGTTTCAATAAGGTTGCATTCATGCATGTTCCAGTTTTCTAACCCCTATGGCCCAGTGATAAGGTCTGAATTCATGTCTACCAAGAAGACATCCAATAGAAATCACCAAAATTATTACCCTATTTTTCATCATGCAGAATAATAGAATAAAAACATAGGAAAAGGGTGCATAGAGGTGCTTCTATTTAACACTATATTTCAGGTGATGTGGATCAACATTTTGTTATTGCATTCATATAAGAATTTTATTTGTAATCTAAGTATTGATCATATGTTAAAAAAATTGCCAAATTCATAATTGGTCATTACATTATGCATTCATACTGAATGTAATTTACAAATTTTTTCTCATATATCAATAAATAGAGTACGAAGGAAGAATAAAAAGATGAGATAGAGTATGAGTAGGTCCTTTTCATTGCCTTGAAGTTTTGTCTGCATATCAAGAGCTGGTTTTCATGTCTGGTCCAAGTCCTCCGGTCCCCTATCTAAGTCTTCATCTGTCTGGTTCTAGGTCTTTAGGGGTTGTCCTACATCATGGTCAGAAGGGTTTGTTAGTTCAATTGGATCTAAGAAATTCACAAGAATGAAATATCATACAATATCAAATTGTTTCATAGCTACATATATTTCTGGTATTCAATGTAGTAACAAAGTGTGTATGCACTTAAAGTGAAAAATAGTGCTAAAGGATAGCAGTACAACATTATGTTAGTGAGCACACTAGTGGTCTGATTGACGTACAAAATTGACCACTGGGTCATCATCACTAGCATAATGCATTTGTTTTGATTTTTTTAAGGCTAATTAGAGTGGTGCATTGTTCAAAACAGTCTGGTTTTCAGATCACAGTCAAGAAATCAAGAGGATGCAGTATAGTATTTAAAATGTTGTTCATATGTTGAATAGATGCAAAAGGTTAGCTACAAAGTCATAGAAAGTTTGTTTATGGGTGTCATGAGCCCGTGCTCGAACCCCATAAATTAATTTCATTACTGGGATTGCATCTATATAAGTAAAATAATACAGCTTGAATGGAAATCATTTTTAATATAGAAAAAATGGAAAAAAAATGAGTACAAGCTACTGTTCCTTATTGACCACTAGCAGTAAGTAACCAAAGTAAAAGTGTCAGATGTTAAGATGCTTATTTATTGAGTGCTAAGGAAAAATGCTACAAGAATTCATCAAATGATAGAGTGACAATGTGAATAAAAGTCTTGCAGGTGTTCTCTCAAGTTTACATCCAAATATGCAGATTAAGCCATGTGGGTATCCATTTTTTGGTGCGATTCAACCAACACACAGTGTGCAATCATAAGGAAAAGTTCCATATTTATGCTAAATTCCCTATTTTATGGCATAGATCAAACCGTTGAAGCTGAGTTTGATGAGATGCATGAATATAACTTTATTTTAGGGTATCAAAGTCCAAGTTACAAGCTACAGCATAAGAGCACAAACGCTGAGTTTTTAAAAAACATTAAAGACTCCAGTTCCCAATGCCACCAAAAGATTCATACAAAGATAGCACAATACATATTATCATACAGGAAAACATGGATAAAAAGAAGGCCAAGTTCAAATTTAAAGGAGATAAAAGCACTAAAATATATGCTAAAATTCCATATATTATGGCATGTTTAGAAACAGTTAAATCAAGTATATCAAAGACAGACAACTCTGCAAAACCCAAAATCATTTGTGAATAGGATGGATACACATAAAAGCAAACATTAAGTAACTTATTTGTAGCTTGACTTCAAACTATATAGAGCTCGAGCTCTTTAAATATTCTGCAGAAAAAATCAAGCTCTCTTAAAGAAAATAAACAATTCCATGTGTCATGGTATCTATGAAAGAGACAAAAAACCCCAGCAAGCATTCAAAATCTCCACAGTAGATGTCATATATTATGGCCACAAAACTCCAATTTGCATAGACAACCGCGGTGAAGAGTATAGAGCCCGAGTTCTTGTGATAACATTTTCAAATTTTAGTTGCAAATCGAGTCCAAGAGGATAAATGGGGAAAACACCACATTTTCAACATGACAGCAATCACAGCTGGAGAAAAGAAACCCTAAACATCTTTTAATTTGAAGTGCAAGAATGGAATGTGAAATGCTTATGTTGAAATTTCATAAAAATTTGGAGTCCATGATGCAACATGAGTTAAAGCTATGTCAAAGCTACAGTGCCATGAAAACAATTTCCCTAAGGTATGGTTTGGGTGTCACTTATGCTACGGGTTGGGGTTTTAGGTGTTTAGGAGTTATACTTTAGGCATTTTTGGTTATATTTTGGAGTTTTTTGTAAAATGTCTTAATATATTCTTTAATATATATTGAGATATGTTATAAAATATGTAATCATTCATATACCAACATTGGGGGTTAGTTTCATTTTCAAAATTAGCCTCAAGGGCTTAATTTTAGGCATTAGTCATGCCTTAAAATTGGGGATTGAGCTAAAAATTTTGAGGGCCTTTAGGAGGCTAATTTGTAGGCATCATTTAGGACTTTGTTATAGGATGACCAATCTATTTTGAAAGGGGTTTTTTGGAGGGAGAGATGATTTTCAAAATTGATTCATATGGGCTATATAGTTGGGCTTTATCTTCATGTAAGGGGGGCAGAATTTAGAGAGGAGGTGCTTTCAGTGAACTATTTGTTCTTGTAGACCTTTTTTTATGCATTTTGTATCCAGGGTTGCAGTTTTTGGAGAGAAGGCATATTGTGAACTTTTTGTTCCTAGATGTTTTGGAGACCATTTTGTAACCACATTTTCTCAGATTTTGGTGTGAAATAAAGTAGATGTTTCATTGGCTCATACATTTGGAGTTTTTATTATATGATAGTTTTGTATTCTTTCTTTGCAAGTGTTATTTTCCATTGTTATCCAAGAGAAGTGAGTGCATCTATATTCCATCTTAAAGTGATCAATTATTCAAAACCTTGTATTGAAAACGTATGTTTGCTGACTATTTGAGCTATTTTTTTTTAACCCTAGTAGTGAAATATGTTAGCCTATATGTTGATCATAGATTCAAAGTGTCAAGCTTAGGTGTATAAGTTAGGATTTCTGCACTATTGTCTAAAACAAATTCTGAATTCATTTTTGGTGTATCACCTCATTTTAATTTCCAAGTTTTGCTTTTCAGCAGTTTCCTTCTTCCCTTTTCCCATTAAGTTATCAATCAGGAGGTGATATTCAGAACCATATAGGAACCAGCCTAGAATCTGGTGATTCCTCCTCAATCAGAGTCCACCTAAAACTTGAGGAGGTTTCCAATGTTAGGATGGAATTGTCATGTAGCCCTAATGCCTGATTTAGGGTGGTAATTCTAAGCCTGAACAATAAGATATAAAAATATGAATGTGAAGGGGTACAAATGTGTGGATTGTAAAATAAATGAATTTTATATTTTGAAAGGTTTGGGGAAGGTAAGATTCTCCTCATTGCCCTAAATTTTAAAAGAAATAATACAAATTGATTAACCACAAGAAAATGGTCTATGCACAAATGAATCAATATATTAGAAATATGAAGAAAGAGGAAAACCTTACATTCCTGGTTTAATGAGGAGGGGGTATAATAGATTTGAAATGATTAAAACCTGAATTCAAATGAATTGAAGAAAAATACTAACCTCAAAGTATAGAAGATCTATAAATTTCTATTTTTTGATGTCTGTACTATTTTTTTCAAAATTATGCAACCAGATCTGGATTAGAAACACAGAGACAGACAAAACCCAGAAATATTTTCCTTTTCTGCTCTAGGTCGACCTTTACTCAAATGCAGTTCAATCTTGACCTAGGTTGCTTAGACAAAAATCCTATTTGTGGATCCCATAATTTTTATGAAAAAAGGTGTCAAAATCTGCTCTGTAATTCATTGTTCTGTACTTGTACCTACAAGCAAAATGGGTTTTTTTTTCTATTTTTTTTTTAGGGGGGTGGGGGGGAGGGGTTTTCCTTAATCAAACCCTATTTTTGGAATTAACATTATAATAGAATTGAAATTCCAGTAATAAACAAATTAAATAGAATAATTCACCTTGCTTATGTTAAATCCCTTGTGGAGGATTTTAATCCTTGGATCCACAACTACAAATGCTCCAAATGGATGTAGAATATAGGATGTAAAATGTCTCAAACAAATTTATTTTAGATCTTCAACACCAATCTTGAATGGATCTTGTAACAGGAAGAGGCTTGAATGGATATGGATGGAGAAATCCTCAACAAGAGGGATCCATAGTGCTTGAATCCTTCAATGTCTATTAATGGATCTCCTTGATGAATTGATTCTTGAATGCTTGAAGGATTTAATGCTTGAATGCTTGAATGTTTGAATTCTTGAATATTTTTATACATTATGCATATATTATCCTTCCATCATTATATCATGTCTTGCGTTCTTAGGTTCTTTTTTGTTGTTAGAAAATGAGAGGAGGAAGGCTTCCTTATATACAAGTCTAGGGAACAAACTTCTAGAGAGGTCAACATAGGAGAATTAAATTCTAATTAGGCCTATATCCCTAGAATTGGTCCTACATTAAATATATTTTTAAGATTCATTACTTCGGAGTCCAAAACAACCAACCCGGAAGTGGGAAATAATTCTTTCCAAACCCCAACATATGGAAATCTCTAGAATTTAAAATTTTGACCCTAGGTCAGGGTCAAGGTTGACCCTGACCTAGGTCCAAGTTGAGGTCAACCCTAATCTAGGTCAAGGTCAAGGTTGACCTTGACCTAGGTTAGGGTCAAGGTTGACCTTGACCCAGAAGGTTGACCTTGACCCTGAGGTCAAGTACCTCAAAGCTTAGGGTAAGACACCAAGAATAGGTAGGAGAGAAGTGTAAAATATGGCAGAACAGGGTAAAAATCATATACAAGTCAAAGACCTATTCAAGGAATTTGACATGACCCCAAACTGCTTACCTGGAGGGCTAAACCATTCCTAAATGGAAGTGCTTCCATTTTCTGACGATACAGTTTCCTATAGAGATGAGGCATTAATGAGTGATTTTTTCCTCTTCAAAAGTCTCCCCTAATCTTCAACATACTTTGGTTAAAGATGATAATATCCATGATTCCCTCCTTTCTAGAAATGCATCTTTAGAAAATAAAGATCCTAATAATGTCAATAATATTCATATGAAATCTCCACCTCCTCCAATTCTCTCTCCAATACAAGAAAACCACACCATAAAATCTTCAAAATGGTGATTGCGGAAGATTAGATTTTACACCCACCTTCCATATTAAAAATAAAATTCTTGAATTTGAAACTAAAATCTCTTACTTTGACATATATATCCAAGTCAACCTAAGAATAACCCTTCTCTTTTTAGCATTTCAAACCTTCATAATGGTGTAGAGCACTAAGGGCTTGAAGGTGCACTAGGGCCACTGTTGGATCATAGGAAGATGAAGGCATGAACATAAAGGGTCATTTGGAAATGTAATAGACCATTATTGGTCATTTAATTATGTTTTAATAAGGTTTGTGATGTTTATTGATCATTTTGTGTAACATAATAAAAAACAAGTTTGTAAGCCATTGATTGGCACAAGAGGCTAAGAGAGAATCCTTGGGGTCACTTGATTGATCCAATGATAGATTATTTTTTTAAAGGCTTATAAGATCAAATTTTCTTTTAATATGGCCAATAGACCCATTAAAATGTATAAAATGCACTAAGTGTGCTAATATGATGTAATATTGTGTTATTGGCAAAATAGGCCTATAGGGTTAACTATGAGATCTAGATGATCTTAGGGGTATAATTTTAGATTTGGCTTATAATTTTGAGTCTTGAGAAAGTACTTGATTACTTATAAGAATGTAGTTGTCGAGTTGACAACTTTAGTTGTCAATTTGAAAAACTTATACATCTTTTGTAACTGTCCAATACAAAGGACATGCAATTTTGAGGGAGCTTGAGAGTATTTATAGGTTGTAGGTCAATTTACTTCAATGGAAACAAGATATATATGTTGTAAAAACATTTCAATAGTGGGAGAAGTCGATGTAATAGGTTTGAAGATCAATAAAGTTGATATTTCTGCATTTTCCATGTTTTGACAGTTAAAATAATCTTGGTGTAGAGACCATAACATTCTCATGCATTGTTGGAATTATCTGTAATTGAAATATGTTTGGTAAAACTTAGTTATAGCCCTTCTCAAGGGAGAGAGCTTTGATATAGAGTCTTTGTCAAAAGTTATTTGATACAGAGTATATGTCTATCAAAATTATTTTCCTTCTCTGAGTCTGCACAGTCGCAAAGTTTATGATTTGGTGTATCAAATGAAGCTTTAGAACCCTAAATTTTTTTGTGGTTACCATGATTTATGTTACCAAAAAGTTTCTTTGTTTCCATAAAAATTCATCTCATCATCTTGAAGGTCAAATAAAACAATGTCATAAAATTGTCCTGAGATAGAAGGACATTAGGATAGGTTGTGGTTTGCATAGTTGAAGTGTTTTTTTCATGGTGTTGAGAAATATTTAGGATGGGATTTAGAAACCTATCAGATGTTGAAACTCTTGATTCCAAATTCAAGGAATCATCTACATCAATTGGTATCAGATCCTAGGAGAATCTTAGGTGAGAGGTATCTTTTTGGGATCTCGAAGATTTAGGGTCTTTTGTTTATGCTTGGAGTTGAACCATCTTTTGAGAGTGTTCCAAAGTGGTGACCCTACATCAGAAGAATCCTAAATTTGTGTGAAGATATGGACAAGAAAAGGAATGAAATATAATTAACCAAGTTGTTAAAGGAATACTCGAATGAAGAAGAAGAAGAAGAAGAAAAGATTGAGAAGCCTTGGCGAGGCTTCGGAAAAGAATTACAAGAATTTGGAGTGGATTTCATCACTCCATGAAAAAGAAGTAAATGAAGACAAGCATAATATTGCACATGAGAAAGTGGATGAATGTAGTGGTAAAAAGGTTCGAAAATATAAATCAGAGATTTTAGAGGAGAATGTTGATGGATGAAATAGTGAATCAAGTTATGAAGGGCTTGATCTGAAGAAATTATTTAGATAGGGGCAGTATTGTGTCCTTTGGTGATGCAAGATGGCAAAAATAAAGGTACTATGGCTAGAGAGGAAGCCAAAATGACTAGTGAGTTGTTGATATGCCTAGGAGGATGACATGGTGAAGATCAATAAAAGATTGTAGTAGGTGATGAAGAACTTGACTATGGGGTCATTGGTGAGGCTCAGTAGATAGTCATGAATGCTGAGAAAGACATGGAATTCCAAGAGGAGAGACATGTGATCCAAGATGCATTGGTCTCAATGGGAAGATACTTCATATTTGGAGACACTAAATAACTATAGATGGAAGCAGTGGTCTCACGGCATGAGACTAATGATAGAGTAAAGATTGGTGATCAGATATTGGCATAAATTTTTCCCATGGGAGGAAAACTAAAAGCAAATATGAAAAACTATATTGTGAGGCAGAAACAAGAGAAGATGTCATAGATCATTAATGATGATCTTTTTGTTAGAATAGTCCCAAAGGATAACTGAGAGGGGGGTGAATCAGTTATCAACTAATTCAATTCTTTTCTTTATTAATTCCAGAATACCATAAAGTAAATTCACATATAGATAACACAATAGACAACACCACAATTTGGTTACGGGGAAACCAAATGGTAAAAACCTCGGTGGGAATTTGCACCCACAATGAGTTGTACTTGTTTATAATAATCCATGTTAGAAGATCTTGCAAACCTGTTAGGAGTTGTTCTTTACAATGCAATAAGTATAGTGACTTGGTTAAGGGTCTGACCCTATTAGGAGTCTTTTACAAATAACCCTGTTAAGGGTGAGGACTCACTGTCCAAAAGCTCACTGCTTCAATGGTGAAGGCTACAGCCTTCTATAGAATAGATATCCACTATATCTAATGATGAACTGTAGACTAGACCTATTGTCTTGATTAGTTCCAATGTATTGTAATCTTCCATTTCTTCTTCACATAGATCGTTGATGAATGAAACACCACTAATATTCTTCTTTGTACTTTTTCTATCTCTTTTCTTATCATTCACACTTAGCATTCACAAATGAACTACTATAAGTATCTTCCTCAAAGTATGAGATCATGAGACCTGTTAGGAAACTCTTCATAACATCCTTGTCGGCTAATCTAGCCATGCAATCATAATTACAACTGCACAATATAAACTGAATAGATGCGACACTTCACAAAGTCAGCTTCACCAAATTAACTCTAACATTGCAATCTTGTTGAAACATGTTTGGCACCTTTAGATAAGTATCTTAAATCATAATTAAACTTGAATATAAACATGCATATCCCAAAGATAAGCGCAACTCAAAAACCAATGCTAATACGTCGGCTCTGTCCAGAAACTGTAACTGCCACTAACAGAATTACACAACACAATTGAAACTTCATAGCTATATCTGCGTGTATGAACAAATCATGAACAACATGTCTAAAACATGAATATAACCATGCAAGGTTTAATATCATCATTCTGATAAGTACATACAGAACACTGCTATATATTATATGTTGTCATCAATGACAAACATACAAACAACTAGCTGCCAGAAGTAAATCTCCAACAATCTCCCCCTTTGATATTGATGGCAACATATGATATTAAAAACATCTTCAACACATGGTGTCCTCTTTCTTTTTACAATCTTCTCAATATCCTCATCAAAGATTCCTCTATACTGCTGTAGTTCTTCTGTCTGTGTTTTTAAGTTACATGATTATATACTCCCCCAAAGTATATGATCCCCCTTACTACATACTCCCCCTTTGACATCAATGACAAAGGGTGCCATAAAGAATTAGGTATAGGTACTACTCCAGAAATAGAGTAGTCAACCATTCATCAGTCACCATGGACTGATGTACTTGTTGCTTTATCTAATCAGACTCAGGAAAGGGAATTACTCCCAACTTCTCCCTGAGATACTCAAAGGTATCTTTTGATAAAGGCTTTGTGAAAATATCTACCAACTGTTCTTTAGTGCTTACATAGTCCAATTTTACTTCATTATCTACAACTTTTTCTCTAAGAAAATGGTATTTGATGTCAATGTGTTTTGTCTTTGCATGCATCACAGGGTTTTTGGACGTGTTGATAGTACTGGGTTTATCATAGTGAATTACAATAGGATAATCAACCTGAATACAAAAATCTTTAACCATCTGCTTGATCCAAACCATTGTTGAATAATTCAATGCTGCTACAACATATTCAGCTTCTACTATTGACTAAGAGATATAATTCTACTTCTTTCTTATCCAAGAAACCAACCTATCTCCAAGAAATATTGCTCCTCTTGAAGTACTTTTCCTGTCGTCATTACAACCTACCCAATTTGCATCTATATATAAATGAAATTGTACATTCTATGATTTAGGATACCATAAACCATAGTCTATAGTTCACTTTAGATATATAAATATTCTCTTTATTTCCATTAGGTGATTCTTCTTAGGTTTAGTCACAAATCTACCAACAATGCCAACTGCATTAGATATGTCTGGTCTAGATTGAGTAAGATATATAAGTTTTCCAATCATGGATTTGTACAATGTCTTGTCAACTACTATGGAATCATCCTCTTTAGAAAGATTGCTTCCTGTTATCATAGGAGTGCATACTGGCCTATAGTCTTCCATCTTGAAAGTCTTCAATATTTCCTTCACATATGATTTATGAATATTCCTTTACCTGTCTTCTTTACATTCAATCGCAAAAAATATTTTATAGGACCAATCATGTTCATTTCAAATTCATTATGCATTTCTTTTGTGAATTCTACACTAAGCTTGTCATTACCTCCAAAGATAATATCATCAAAAAATATGGCAACAAGTAATAATCCATCAGCTGTCTCTCTTATGAATAAGTTGCAATCTTCATCTCCTTTCTTGAATCCAATCTTGGTAAGATAACCATCTAGTCTCTCATAGAAAGCTCTTGGGGCCTATTTAAGTCCATAGAGTGATTTCTTTAGTCTGCATACCATATCTGGTTTATCTGATAGATTAAATCCTTTAGGCTGTTCTATGTAGACTTCTTCCCTCAAGTCACCATTCAGAAAGGCTGATTTGACATCCATTTGGTATACTTTAAAGTCTTTGAATGTTGCATAGGCCAAGAATAACTTAATGGCTTCTAGTCTTCTTGCAAGGGAAAATGTGTCAGTGTAATCTATCCCTTCCCTCTGTGCATATCCTTTGCACACTAGTCTTTCTTTGTTTCTAACCACTGTACCATCTTCATTCATCTTATTCTTAGATACCCACTTTGTTCCATTCACATTTTTGTCACTAGGTCTCAGAACCAATTCCCATGTGTCATTTTTGATTATTTGATCTAATTCTTCTTCCATTGCTTTCTTCCAATCACAATCGTTGCAAGCATCTTCAACACTTAAAGGTTCAATCTGTGAAAGTAAATTTACCTCTTCTTCCATTGTTAAACCTTTTTGCTTTAGATCTAGTCAAAATACTACTACTCTGATCTCCAATGATATCGTCTTTTGAATGGTACCTAGATGTGAATTTTGAAAGTTTAGGTGTGATATCCTCCTCTGTAATTTGTGATTCTTCTTTGCTTGATTTAGGGTCATTGCATGCTACATCAATACAATCAAACATTTCTTCTATAACTATTTTCTTTTTGTTGGGTCTGGGTTCATCTTCAATCATAGGTGCATATTCATAGTACCTTTCTAGAACCATGAATTTCTCATCAATCTTTACATGAGTAATTTCAATTATCTTCTTTAATCTCAAATTGAAACATCTGGATTCTTTTCTTTTAGTAGAGTAATGAAGGAAAATACCTTCATCGCTTCTGGCATCAAACGTACCAACACCATCATCTCTCTTGATGTAGCACTTGCTGCCAAAGATTATAAAGTATTTTACTATAGGTACATTACCAAACCAAAGTTCATAAGGTGTCTTATATGTGCCTTGTCTTAGTTGGGTTATGTTGATAGTATAGACTATTCTATTGACTGCATCTCTCCAATAGGTGTGCACAAATTTTCCTTCAATCATCATAGTGCGTGATGTATCAAGTATGATCCTGTTCCTTCTTTCTGCCATCCCATTCTGCTGAGGGGTTTTGGATGCACTCAATTTTCTTTTGATTCCATGTTCTTCACAGTAGTCATAAAACTAGTCAGAGGTTAATTCTCCTCCTCTATCTGATCTTAGACACTTTAGTTTTAATCCAGATTCATTTTCAACTTTAGCTTTGAATATTTTGAATTTATCAAAGGCTTTAGACTTCTCTTTTAAGAATGCAACCCACATCATCCTTGAAAAATCATCAACAAATAAAATGAAATACCTTTCTCCATAGTATGATTTGGTTTGACTAGGACCACATAAATCTGTATGCACTAGGTCTAACTTGTTCTTAGTTGAGTTTTTCTTGCTTCTGAAAGAGCTCCTTACATGCTTTCCCATAACGCATTCCCTACACATTGTGTCAACTGGTCTTACAATACTTGGAAGGTCTCTAACTGACTTGGAATTTCTTATCTTTACTATATTGTCAAAATTGATATGACGGAGTCTCTTGAGCCATAACCAATTGTCATCCACTTTTGCAACAAACAACTTACATCTGAATTGAGCTGAAAAACATTACCTTTTGTTTTTGAACCAGATGCAATCATGTCACCTTCTTTATTTTTAATAATGCATTTTTTGTCTTTGAATTCCAAATGATAACCTTTCTCAAGTAGTTTTTCAAAACTTAGTAAGTTGTGATGTAATCCATCAACATACAAAACATCATCTATCTTGTTCTTTCCATCTAGGGTGATAGATCCTCTACCTATGATAGGTTTAGGAGTGTTATCTCCAAATCTAACCATACCACCTTTGTACTTGTCCAGATGAACAAATATATCTTTATCACATGTCATGTGGTGAGAGCATCCGCTGTCAATGATCCAGCCAGTTCTGATGTCTGCTTTGGAAATTAGGGCTAACTCTTGTGCTTCCTTTTCATCTTCAATGTCCATTTCCTCAAGAAATTTTTCCATGTCTTTAAGGGAAATGAATCCAATTTCATCCTCTCCCGAATCTTCATATGTTACACCTACTTTAGCATGGTAGCATTCCTTTCGGTATTTAGGTTTGTAATCAGATCTTAACTTCTTGACTCTTGTGGGACACTTGGATGCAAAGTGACCAATCTTGTTGCATGAAAAACATTTGAATGGAATTTTTCCTTCATACTTTCCTTTGCCTTTCTTTTCTCTTTTAGCAATCATGGAAGTAATTTCTTCTAGTTCTTTATCAACTTCTTCTTTCTCATTAGAAGTGTGTAAAGTTTTCTTACCATGTATTGATGCTTTGAAGGCTATTT
Organism: Thuja plicata; assembly: GCA_018584345.1. Taxonomy (NCBI): domain Eukaryota; kingdom Viridiplantae; phylum Streptophyta; class Pinopsida; order Cupressales; family Cupressaceae; genus Thuja; species Thuja plicata. The sequence continues at coordinate 552,163 of MU226698.1, forward strand.
CACTTTTGGGTTCAGTCTTCAATCTTGATATCTCAAATGCAGAGATTTTACTAATCAAAGTGTCTCTTTTGAAAATTTTATGGTTTCATCTAGAATATTGATCATGCTCTCATAGTCTGCTATCAATGTAGTCATCAGTTTGACCATTATGTCTTATTTTGAGATTCCTCCACCATTGTTTCTGATTCCAGAAACTGCTTCATTTATCCTTTGATTGTAGGCTCTGATCTTCTCTTCAGGTAACATCTCAAGATTGTTGTATTTCTTTTTCCATGTCTTCCTCTGTTCATTCTTTGCTTGGATATCTCGTTCAAAAATGTCTTCTAAATACTTCCATATTGTGTATGCCTTGTCTAATTTCTTGATCTCAGAGAATTTGCTGTCAGATAGTGCACTTATAAGGGGTTATTTGGCAACTGCATTAGCTGTGAATGTATCCTTTTGTTTACTAGTAGCATCATCTCTTGCAAGGTCTTTTAGGGAGGGAATAACAACTTCTTGTGTGGCTATCTCAAAGATGTTGAAACCAACACACTGTAGATGTGTTATCATTTTGTTCTTCCAATCTAGATAATTCTCTCCATTGAACTTAGGGTTCTCTTTTCTAAAGTATGCCATATGATCTACCTTAAGCTCTTAGGATTTCTCTTCAAGGTACTTGGATCTGATACCAATTGTTAGAATAGTCCCAAAGTATAACTGAGAGGTGTGGGGGGGGGGGTGAATCAGTTATCAGCTAATTCAATTCTTTTTTTTATTAATTCTAGAATACCATAAAGTAAATGCACATTCAGATAACACAATAGACAACACCACAATTTGATTATAGGGAAACCAAATGGTAAAAACCCTGGTGGGAATTAGCACCCACAATGAAATGTACTTTTTTATAATAATCCCTATAAGAAGATCTTGCAACCCTGTTAGGAGTTGTTCTTTACAATGCAATAAGTATAGTGACCTGGTTAAGGGTTTGACCGTGTTAGGAGTCTTTTAAAAATAACCCTGTTAAGGGTGAGGATTCACTGTCCAAAAGCTCACTGATTCAATGGTGAAGGCTACAATCTTCTATAGAACAGATATACACTATATCTGATGATGAACTATAGAGTAGACTTGTTGTCTTGACCAGTTCCAATGTATTGTAATCTTCCATTGCTTCTTCACATAGATCCTTGATGAATGAAACACAAGTAATATTCTGCTTTGTACTTCCTGTCTATTTTCTTATCATTCACACTTAGTGTTCACAAATGAACTACTATAAGTATCTTCCTCAAAGTATGAGATCATGGGACCTTTTAGGAAACTCTTCATAACATCCTTGTCAGCTAAACTTACCATGGAAGCATAATTACAAATGTGCAATATAAACTGAATAGACATGACGCTTCACAAAGTCAGCTTCACCAAATTAACTCTAACATTGCAATCTTGTTGAAACACGTTTGGTGCCTTTAGATAACTATCTTTAACTCATAATTAAACTTGAATATAAAAATGCATATCTTGAAGATAAGCGCAACTCAAAAATGAATGTTGATACATCGACTCTGTAGAGAAAGTATACCTGCCACTAACAGAATTACACAACACAACTGAAACTTCATATCTGTGTCTGCGTGTATGAAAAAAGAAACAACAACATGTCTACAACATGAATATAATCGTGCAAGGGTTAATATCATCATTATGATAAGTACATATAGAACACTGTTGTACATTATATGGTGTCATCAATGACAAACACACAAATGACTAGCTGTCAAAAGTAAATCTCCATCACTTTTCAAACCAAGGGGCGAAATAAAATGGTTTTGTTTGTTGACATTGTTTTGTTTGCAGGTTTCCAAGAGGACTTGGAAATATTTTAAAGTTGAGGAGTATGGTGCAGAGCACCAAGGGCTTTAAGGTGCACTAGGGTCACTATTGGATCCTAGGATGATGAAGGCATGATGATCAAGGGTCATTTGGAAATGTAATAGACCTTTATTGGTCATTTAATGATGTTTTAATAAGGGTTGTAATGTTTATTGATCATTTTGTATGATATGATCATAAAAAAGTTTGTAAGCCATTGATTGGCACAAGAGGCTAAGAGAGAATCCTTGGGGTCACTTTATTGATTCAAGGATAGATAAGATTTTTAAAGGCCTATAAGATCAAATTTGATTTTAATATGGCCAATAGAGCCATTAGAATGTGTAAAATGCACTAAGTCTACTAAAATGATGTAATATTGTCTTATTGGAAAAATAGGCCTATAGCGGTCACTATGAGATCTAAAAGATCTTAGGGGTAGCATTTTAGATTTTGTTTATAATTTTGATTTCTAGGAAAGGGCTTGATCATTAATAAGAATGTAGTTGTCGAGTTGACAACTTTATTTATGAACTTTCCAAACTTATACATCTTTTGTAACTGTCCAATAAAGAGAAGAGTTGGTTTTGAGGAAGTTTGAGGGAAGTTATAGTAGGTTGGTCTATTTCCTTCAATGTAATTTAGGTTTGGAGATCAATGAAGTTGATATTTTTGCATTTTCCATGTTTTGACAGTTAAAATATTCTCAGGGCAGAGACCATAACTTTCTAATGCGTCGTTGGAATGGTCTTTAATTAAAAAAAATTTGGTAAAAAATAGTTACACCCTTTCTCACTAGAGCTATCTTTTATATAGAGACTCCATCAAAAGTTATTGGATACAAATTAGAGGTCTATCAAAACTATTTTTCTTCTCTGAGTCAGCATGGTCAAAAAGTTTATGATTTGGGGTATCAAATGAAGCTTCAGAACCCTAATATTTTGTGTGGTTATATTTTTTGATGTTACCAAAAACTTTCTTTGTTTTCACAAAAATTCATCTCATCAGCCTGAAGGTAAAATAAATTGATCTCATAAAATGGCCCTAAGATAGAAGGAAATTAGCATAGGTTATTGTTTGCATGGTTGGATTGTTTTTTTCATGGTGTTGATAGTTCCTTAGGATGGGATTAGAAACCTATCATATGTTGCAACTCTTGATTCCACATTCAAGGAATCCTCTACAACAATAATGAAGATGGTATAGGATATGTGCTACCAAGCATTGAATCCCATGACAAATCTATATCACAATCACCTAAATAAGCTCTAGGTTGTTAACCTTCCCATTTGTCCAATCAATCTATAAATTCTCATCCTATTTATCATCACAAAAATAGAGTATTTTTCTTAATCTTTTCAATTCCAACTTAAATTCTCTCCCTATAAAAAATGAAAAAATAGAAAACACAAGAAATACAATTCTTCCATTTGTATGTATCATGAAATTTACGACAATAATTCTAATGAATGTTATGGTTTGAAGTGAAAATTTTAAGAATTCATTGATTATGGTGTGATTAAAATGAGTTGTAAAAATGAACATGACACATTTTTCGTGATCATTCTAAATAACATATAATTTATTATTATGTTGTTCCTCATTATGTGACATTCCTTATAACACCCTACTAGGGAACCCAAGAGAATCTAACCTAAACATGAAACTAAGTTTACATGATAATGTTTTTTAAATTTTCACAAACAATAATGATAACAATGCAAAATCAATTCAATGAAACACAAAACATACTCATAAAAAACAACTCAACATAGATTAAAAATATTAAGGGTTCCGTGACATAGAATTACTTAAGAAACTTAATCTATGAAGAAAAACTATAAATAACTAACATAAAAGATACATAAACTAAATCATAATATCCATCTAATATGATAAGATTACATATACAACTAATACCCAAGGAATACCTAAATAAATCAAAATCCATTGCACAATTCACATAGTATGCAATAATAAATAATAATACAACACATCCACTAAAAGGATGTCAACCAATACACAGATATGGTAGAAGTACAAATCATAAAACTAAACAAGTCTCTAGAAGAAGAAGAAGAAGAAGAAGAAGAAGAAGAAGAAGAAGAAGAAGAAGAAGAAGAAGAAGAAGAAGAAGAAGAAGAAGAAGAAGAAGAAGAAGAAGAAGAAGAAGAAGAAGAAGAAGAAGAAGA